>JAGXJF010001066.1:0-94116 GCA_019208055.1 Stipa capillata | reverse complement strand
GTGTATTGTTTTCTTGGAAAATAAAACGTAATCATCATTTTTTTCTTGAATGTGCATCAAAATTCGTGTCATCGTGTAACATATTCTCATCTGGCAATTCGTTTCTGTTGATTGGTTCATGATAAGCATACCGTATCAATCATTCTGTTCGGTTATAATTTCTGAATTGATTTTTTTCTTTTGAAAACACACTCTCATAGGTAATTTATTTCTGTTGATTGGCTCAAGATAAGCAATCATAACAGTCATCATACAAGAATAAATAACTCAAGATAGGCTAAATAACTCACACTGATTCAAGTTGGAGATGTTCTAGCAGTGAAGGCTGCAGCCAGCTTCAAGATACGACTTCATCCTGTCAGTGCAGTTAGATCTAACTATCTCACTCATAACATCTGATCCATTAGGAAACTTCTGAAACAAGCAAGGTACTTCAATAGTTTGATCTCTGATAGACATAACAAGTATTCGAGAATTGTTGCTAAATACTGAAAATATGAGGATAATGATATTAAGGAAAGGCATCGAACTTACTGTTATTGCAAATCTTGATCACATTGGGGTGGAATGGGCGTGTGCATCGTTGTCAGCCGGTGATCTTTATATGTGGAAGCAAGTACAACCTAATGTATCCAGATGATCGTCGTCTCTGTCCTCGGCTGCGCCCGCGGCAGTCCGCTCTCGTCGTCGGCAGGGCAGCTCCGGCGTCGGCAGAGGCGACGGGGGCAGGGGCAAGCGGCGCGGCGCCGGCGGCAGAGGGCGACGTGGGTGGGCTCGCGGGGGCAGAGCCCACAGCGCGGCGGCGGTGGCAGCGGGGCACAGGGGCAGGCGGCGTGGCGCTGATCTGCGGGACACCGGGCGGCGCGGCGCGGCGCTGGTGGCAGAGGGCGATGTGGGTGCGCTCGCGGGGGAAGAGGCGAGCAGCGCGGCGGCGGCGGAGGGTGACGGGGGCAGGGGCGAGCGGGCGCGGCGCTGATCTGCGGGACACGGGCGGCGCGGCGCGGCGCCGGCGGCAGAGGGCGACGTGGATGCGCTCGCGGGGGAAGAGGCGAGCAGCGCGGCGGCGGCGGAGGGCGACGGGGGCAGGGGCGAGCGGCGCGGCGCCGGCGCCAGAGGGTGACGTGTGTGGGCTCGCGGGGGCAGAGGCAAGCAGCGCGGCGGCGGCGGCAGCGGGGCACAGGGGATCCGGGCGGCGGGACACAGGGGATCCGGGCGGCGGGACACCGGGCGGCGCGCGGGCCGCGGGGCGGCGGAGGATTGCGGGCCGAGCGTACGGGAGGCGGAGGCTTACGGGGCGGGGGAGGCAGGCGGGGCTGGCGGGGCACCGCGCGATCGGATTAGCACGCGGAAAGGAGGGAGCGAAACACCGCACGAAACGCGGGCGAAACATTGCGACGATTTCGTCCGTTGGATGGTGCTGATCGGACGGCAGAGAAATGTCTGTGTACAGTAACTGAGGTGACTCTAGAGAAGAAAAACTCATCCTTTTAATAGTAGTGGAGATTCTATAACTATCATGTTATTTTCAACGACTATTTTTTTCCAACGGATATATTTCTAATAGCTATATTCTCAACAGCTATATTTCCAACAACTATATTACTAAGGTCTAGATATGCACAACCATTTATTCTTTTTACCTTCCCATCTAGCATCAAAGTCATTTGCTCTTCTTTCCTTCTCAACCAGCATCATAGCCGTTTGCTCTTCCTACCCATTCATCCTCTACCATGAGTCGTTGTAGCTTTTTCATGGAAACTCTATTAGATTCGTTGTCGTCCTGGAAGGACGACGAACTTATCTTTCAGACCATGCACGTAGCACACGAAATTGCAAGCTCGACACCATGGTGGTTATGTGATTGGGCGTCAAGTACGTTATGGTAATAAACAAGCAGGTCATTCAAGACTATACGAAGACTACTTTTCAGATGCCCCTAACTATGGCCTAAGATTTTTTCAGCATAGGTTTGTCATGGATTTTTATTTATGTTTCGACCAATTTGTTGAACCTCCTTGAACCTCCTGTGTACCGATAAATGTTTCTACTCACGCAGGTTTAGGATGGGTTGTCTTTTATTTCTTCGCATTTTGCACGCGGTAAAAGAGCATGATGATTATTTTGTGCAAAAAGAAATAACTCAGGTATTCTAGGGTTATCTTTTTTTTGAAGATTATCGTGGCATTTAGGATGCTTGCTTACGGAGTCACAGCTGATACTACAGATGATTATGTTCGTATTGGAGAAAGCACTACTAATGAGACCGTTAAAGGGTTTACAAAAGCTATTATTGAAATATTTGGAGATAAATATTTGAGATCTCCAAATGAGATCGATACTGCTAAGTTACTTTAGATTGGAGAAGAAAGAGGTTTTCAGGTATGTTAGGTAGTATAGACTACATGCATTAGAAGTGAAAGAATTGCCCTACAGTATGTCAAGGCATGCATACCGGACACGTGCACTAGCCTGCAATCATTCTTGAAGCTGTGGCTTGACAAAAACTCTGGTTTTGACATGCATTTTTTGGTGTACCACGGTCTCACAATGATATAAATGTTCTTCATCATTCTCCTCTCTTTGCAAAGTTAGCCAAAGGGCAAACTCCGAAGATTAACTATAATATCAATGGTCACAACTACAAAATGGGACATTACCTTGCGGATGACATTTATCTTTCATGGATAACATTTGTGAAGATAATATCATGCTCCTAAGGTAATAAGAAAATATATTTTGCACAGGCTCAAGAAGCAGCTATGAAGGATGTGGAACAAGTATTGGAGTTCTGCAAGCTCGTTTTGCCATTATCAGAGGACCAACTCATTTTTGGGAGCAAGAAACACTCCGAGGATCATGACTGATTGTGTTATCGTGCATAACATGATAATAGAAGATGATAGGGACGAAGCCACACGTGACTGCAATTATGATGGAGCTAGAAAGAATGTGACCGTATCTCATGAACATACCCCCAAATTGTAAGTTTATTCAAACTTATCAATCTATTCGAAACAGGAAAGCTCACTCTCAGTTGCAAACCAATTTAGTCGAGCATCTCTCACAACGTTTCGCGTGGGAGGGGGGGCTAGTTATATGTAACTCCAATGTAATCTCTATTTGTTCACCATGTATGCACTTATTAGAATAAATGTAATCGATGTCTTATGTCCTGCATTTACTTGTCGAATTGCACTGTCCATGACCTATAACATTCGTACAACATAAAACTTCACAACAAAATGTTTCTTCACAAAATCATTAGTGTCAATCTTAACTAAGTTCACAACAGAATAGTTCTTAACAAAATTCGTACAATATAAATATAGAAAGACATAATAAGTTCATTGGACATAACAAAATCATCTCAACTAGATCCGTTGCAGCATCTAGCGACGATCTTACTCTGCAGGGAGATGTAAAACTGCTTTAGTGGATCAGCCAATAGTGTCAATCTTCATAATTTTCTCTTCTTCGGCCATTCTCTTCAACTTGAACTCTTGCCTCTTTAGTTGGAACCTCTCTTTTTTAGTCGCAATCCTTTCTTCCTCTAGTGTGCACCTCTCTTTTTTAGTCGCAATCCTTTCCTGCTCTACTGCGCATGCTCGTTTGTACCGCTCATCCTTCTTTTGATCTCTCACCCCATCTGCCTCTTTCTTCTTGGACCAAACATTGTCCAGTGCCTCATGTAGATCTTATCTCCTCCATCCGTGCTGCTAGAACCTTTAGCTCGCCTCAACCGATCTTTCACCGCTTTCTTTCCAATTGACCTCTTCAAGAAGTCATCTTCAAGAATTGGAACCTCTCCCTGACTATCCAAACCACCTGCATAGCTACTAGCAAGACTAGATGTATCAGGAGTAGAGCTTGAGCTCACCTTCTGCTTCTTTTGTGACAACTTCTCTATCCACTTTAGATGGTGCTATAACACATTCCAGCAGTGCAAAAACTGAAATAATTTTTGCTCTTCTTCCTTGTATAGTGCACATGCTTGAAGAATTTACAAAAGTACATTTATTGAATTCTCAACAAGAATGCGAAGTAATATATTACAAGCCAAATAGGGAGATAAGAACTAACCTTATCTTTTTATGTCACCCTGCTTTGCCTTCTTCGCTCAATCCGATCATGACAACCACATAATTTGTTAACATGTTCTTGAATTGTGGTCTAACAGTGCAAAAGAGAACTTTAACTATGGTCTGACTCGAAGTTTTTGTTCTCATAAAAGTAAAAAATGAATTCTCTTCCAATATATAGCACAAGATTATTCGTTACTTTGTGCTGCATCCATACTCATATTCAACCAAGCCGAAACTAGCACGATGTCCTCCCTCTCGATGAAGTTTTTTGATCTCTCGCTACATAGTTTATTTGAGGAAATAACATGCTCAAGTGGCCACTGTTGCTCCCCAACAGAGCTACATTGTGGGTTCTCATCCCAAGAGGCGACATCATCCCCAAAATAAATTTATGTAAAATGATTCCATAATCCCTCTTCTGTAAACATAAACTTTAAGAAAGTTAACAGATGACATAATTAGAACAAATCATCAATAAATCACACTACTCCATGCATGCAACATCAGTACATTACATTTAAATCCATATAACACATAGTTCTTCAAATATTACATTAAAGTCTTAATTAGATAGGGCACCAAGTATGTCAACTACCACTATCATCTGACTCGTAGTCGAAAGGTGGACAATCATCAGGTTCTACAGTCCTTGTTCTTTTCAACCTGATCTATCTCTTCTTCTCTAAGCAACTCGCTCGAATGAATGGAAATCTGATTAAGATAAACTGCAAGATTTTCTATTTGAAGCAGCATAATATTCATATCAGTACTACACGCACAAGATGCATGAGTCAGATTATCATCCACTAATTTCTTAATGTCACAAGCTATACCCTCTATTTGTTTAATTGTTTATGACCATCTTGCAAGCTCTCTATTCGGATCCTTGTCCATGCTATTTCGAACAAAAATCTGAGAAATAACTATATTAGAAAAATGCAAAACACAATTGTAAAGGCAGTGGCTTAACATTAATATACCTGTGAAAGTATACTATACAAGCTATGCATACACCATACCCTTGATAACAGATTGGAGAATAGAGGGAGTATTATGGTAATGCAATGGTCAGCAGGTCATAAACGTCCTGACCATCAGGTTTTCGGCCTTTTGATCATGGCAAGTGCTAACAAGTGCCAATTCATCATATATTAAGTAAAAGACTTCCTGACATATGTAGCAGTAACTACACAAGCCCATCCCTACAGGAATTCATCACATCTAAGATACTATGCTAGTATGTCAGTTTAATTGGTGATTGAATAGATACACAAGCACACTTCCGATGGAGAGATGCACATACAGGAATTGATGTGCTATTGGTGACTGAATAAATACCGCTATTCCTGAACATTTTGAGAACATTTCAATGTAGAGATACACAAGCACACTTCCAATTGGTAAACGCTGCTATTCTTGATCATTGTTAGGGCATTTTAAAATGATGTGTAATTCATGTGCTCATGCCATTCTGTGCAGAAGTTAGCAGCAACAGTTATAGAGACTACATCTATGACTTTCTATGTATGTTGTTATCTGCATTGGACCATGTGATTACCTCGCTAGCTGTGGTCTGATCAACTTTGTTGATGTTACATTCACGCAACTTATTTATGCTAACTTCATTGCTTGATGCTTGTGGAGAGAAATACACTACTACCTAGACCGAATGAAATCACGCAAATGACCAGAGCCCATTCTCGTCCACACCACCATCATCAGATCTGTCACGCCACCGGCCCAAACATCAGATCTGAAGACGCTGACATCAAGCTCGGACGCAGTGTCGGCTTCAATCGGGCAGTTGGGAAGATTGCCCACTCGATCCGGTCCCAGGGGAGGACCACACTTACGAGCCGCGCGGAGAAGACGATGCGTGGGGTTGATGCGGTCGATGGGGGGACGACGGTGACGGAGGGGAAGACGACACGATGCCGTCGCGCTCGGCCTAGGCTCCAGCGTCGATCTGGTAGATGGGGAAGAGGCGGGGCTCTATCCTGTCGGCGGTGAGGAGAAGATGCTGCATGGGGTCGATGCGGTCGACGAGGGGATGAGAGCGATGGAGGGGAAGATGAGATGATGGCGTCATGCTCGCCCTTAGCTTTGGCGTTGATCCGGTAGATGGGAAGAGGCGGGGCTGGATCTGGTCATAGGTGACGACCACGTGTTGGATCCACGGGGAGGAGAAGATGGTCTGGTAGATGGGGAAGAGGCGGTGGACTCGGCGGTGGCGGGATGAAGCTCTCCACGACCGGCAGTTGAGGATTTGCGGAACGCCGTGGATTCGCTAGAAGTAGTGACTGTGGTGAGGAGTTTACGGAAGCGGATGCGATGGGGAGAGGGATAAGAAACCTGCTGGACCGGTTTTTTCTCTACTTAAATTAAATTTTAGCTAATAGAGAATGGTTTGCAAACTTTGTTGTGGATGCTCTTACTGCAGGAAGGGGCGTGCGCTTGCATGACCGAAATGTACGGGGGGTTGGAACCGTCGAGCTGCACAACAAGCGGCCCAATAAACCAATCCGATAAAAAAGCCGATGTCCAGATGGCACAGCCCATTTAAAAGCCCATAGGAAGGCCCATTTCTGTTCTACCTACGGCCACGTCCGCACGCACAGAGTAGATCGTGCACTCGCCGGCTGGAAAAAAAAAGATCGGCCGCTGCAACCGGTCAGGATCCAAAACTCCGCCACCACCAGCAGCGCCGCTGCGCATGCAGTAGCCGGGCACGATGGGGGAGCGAGACGCGCTGCCGCAGCTGCCGCTCGCCCTCCACCCGCCGCATCTGATCCCGCCGGCGCCCACCCCAGACCCCCGCGCCCTCGCCTTCCTCCCCGACCTCGGCGGCATCCCCTGGGTCGCCTACGCCGCCGGCTCCCTCCTCGTCGTCTCCCACCTCCCCTCCCCTCCCCTTACCAGCGGAAGCGGCACCACAGACGACGAATCCCCATTCTTCCGCCAAGTCATCGACCTTCGCGCCTCCGTGTCCGCCGTCGCCTGGTGCGGCCGCGGGGGAGGCGAGCTCGCCGCCGCAGCTGCCAACTCCGTCTCCGTCTTCCAGCCCGCGCCCTCGTCTACCCCGGGTCCGTTCGTTTTGACTCTCTCGTCCAGTTCTCGTCGTTAGCTAACTTAGGTGGTTGTCGCACGGCTCAACATTTGGAAATTGGAACTGGCAGGTTCATTCAGTTGGGTCCTGAGATGGGCCATCACCGAGACGTTCACGGTCACCGCCGTGGCCTGGACGGGCTCCGGCGACGGCATTGTGCTGGTCGGTGGGGGCGTTGCCATGTGGACCAGGGCGCAGTCCTCCTGGCAGCTCGCTTGGAGGTCCATGCCGCAGGTGCCGCAGTCCCTCGTCTCCGCTACCAGCTTCGTCCATGGCCCTGTTGCGACAGCGTCAGCTGCTGCTCCTGCCGAGGGCAATGTGCCCGTTCTGGTATTTCTGAATGATTCCAAATTGGGGCTGGAGAAAGCTGAACTTAAACATCCTCAGCCCGTTTCCATGATCCAGTGGAGACCTTGGGCGTTATGTCTCAATGATCGGTCTGAAGTGAGGAGAGAGATCCTCATGACCTGCTGCTTGGACGGAACTGCCCGGCTATGGACTGAGGATGAGGTGATCAGGTCAAAGAAGCAGCGTGCTTCACAAAGATCTTTCAGTGTGGTTGCAGTAATCGAGTTGAACAACGTTCTAAATGGAGTGCTTGGACTTGATATAATTGTGAGATGGGCAGTTGAAACTGGCTGTGTCATATCGCGAGATGAAGAAGGTGAATTCAAGTTGTTTTCAGGTGATTCCGGGCAGAACCAGGTTGGCAAATGTGAGTGGCTGGTAAGCATTGGTCCTGGGAATTGTATCAAATTTTGGGCTGTCCATTGTCTTGATGATGTATCTCCGCCAAGGTACCCGCGAATTACGCTATGGAAACATAGCAAACCACTGGCTTGGGAGGAGTCTGCTATTAATCTGTGTCCCCCAAATTCTATATTACAGTCGATTTTTGTTGAGGCTGTCATATCAAGAAGGATATGTTCTGGCCCACCTACAACATGCTCTTTGCTTCATTTGCTGCCTGATAATTCATTCATTTGGTCCCGCCTGTCTTTCGGCCTATCATCAGATTCTGGGAGCCATGTTTCAAGTGATTCTTCTAAGATTATCTCATCTTGTTCAACCAAAACTATTAATCAAGATGGGCATAAAGGTAGCATCATAGATGTGTCTGTCCATCCTTATAACTGCGAAATAGAGCTAGCTGTTTCTATGGATTCTAGCAGAATGCTATTTCTCTGGTCTCTTTCAACCTTATCAACTCTCATACCAACCTTGCATGCACCTACTTATCCTTTATGGAAGCTCCTATGCAAATTTGATCTGCATGACATTTCTGCAGATGTACAATACTCGTGTCTGTGTTGGGCTCCTTCTGTTTTTCATGATAACAGGTTTCTTGTCCTGGGAGGTGAAAATGGAGCTGATTGTTTTGTTGTCAGAATTCCAAAAGAAGGAGTTGCCTTTTCATATCACAAGATGTTCACAGTTCCTTTCCTTGGAGGGAGTAATGCAGAAGGGCCACCTGACAGCATTCATACCATACCTTTAGCTTCTAACTGCAACAAGCCTTTTGTCAACAACAGCTTCCTAGTTGTATGTGTATGGAGGAAGAGCTTTCAAGCATTATCATGGAAAGTAGTCCTGCATTCAGAAAATCAACATGAAGAAAAGGGGTGTTTGTGGGGTTTTGCTGCCAGCTCACTTTCTACTGCAGATCAAGGGAGACATGTTACGGACGTCCATGGTGAAATGTTTTCAGCGGTCATTTATGAAGGTTCTTCGGTTTTCCCTACTGGCCTGGATGGAGAATATCCTACCTGCATTTCTGTTATGTCACTGAACAATACTGTATTACCTCTACAACAGCATGGCCCTTCCGGAACTGCCCCAGGTTATCATATTGCTACTGGGTGCTCCAATGGCACTGTGAAACTTTGGAAGACGCCTTGTGCAGATAACCCTTTGCAGACTGGGAGAGAGAGCAACAGTTGGGAACTAGTTGGCATGTTTGGTGCTCATCGAGGACCAATTAGTGCAATTTCACTGTCCAGATGTGGTAGAGTTGCTACTGTTGGCAGAAATGTTCAGAAGAATAGCACCTCCATTCATATCTGGGAAGCAGTAAAACTCATGGGAGATGGGTGTTTTCTCCTGGAAGATGCACTAATGATTCAAAGCCCTGTTGTTGGTTTCGATTGGCTATCATTAGGCGACGGTAGATTTTTACTTGCGGTCTATCTTCATAATGAGTTGCATATATATGCCCATAAGCACCCTTCCTTTCAGAATGTGCTACACAGTGTGAATTTGGAAGAGAAGCATCTTTGGAGCTGTATTGCATCAGCCCATTCTCATCATGATATTGCCAGCTTCCGGTGGGGGCCAAAGGCGACTATTGTGCTTGTTCATAAGAATCATCTTTCACTCTTCAGCTCATGGTTAATAAGAAGAGCTGATGAATATATTACCCAGAAAGGCGTTTGTTCTGCTACAAATGTGCATAAAGAGTTGCCATGTACTTTGCATTTTAATGAAACTATCTTTGGTAAATTTGGGTTACCAGAAAATTTCGGCAACATAGAGACCATTGAGAGCAATAGTACACCGTTACCAGACCGACTCAATAGTCACTGTTCTAATGGTTTGTGGAGCTTGTTGGATATATCTGGTAAACTGAGCGGACCTCTGCCGTCATATCACCCAAAAGCACTTATCCAGCATCTTTATTCAGGTGTCAACTATTCTGAATTTATCTCAAATGTTTTGTCTCTCTATTCTACATTTGTTGCAAGGCCTTGCTAATTTTACAGTTATGGGCTTCTATTTTTAACTATCCTGTGAGAGTGAAACTTAGAAAGTGAAAATATGCTACATGCTTTTATGCTCACTATGCCTAATAGGTTTCAAGATGTTAAAGTTGACTGCACTTCATTTTTTCGAGATTTAGGCCCATTTAGTGTGCTGTGCTGTTATACAGAATCTAGTTAGTTAAGAGAATCTTCACCATTTCTAATATAATATCCTTGTTATGGCTCTTAAAAAGAGTTATGCATTAGTTAATATACCAAAAGAGTTAATTTTACAAAACTCCACGTATGTTGTACAAACTATCGCAGAACTCCACATTTAAGAAACACTTGCGTAGAATTCCACATTTAAAGACACAACGTATTGCAAAACTCCACATTTTAGGTTTTGCCGTTAGTCTACTAGTATGACCTGCCTATCACTGTCTCATTGATCTCATCCAAGCGTAATAGAGAGGCACGACATTTGCCACCTTAACATCTATCTTGGTTTCATATGTCAAAATCTGGAACCAAAAACAATAAATGGTGTCGTCTATACATACAGAGAGTATGATCGCAATATTGCTTCGAAAGAGCATAAAGAAGCTAATGAAATACTTATGGATGGCATCCTAGATGCTGAGAGCAGTGTCGTGTCTCTCTGTTACATCTCAACAAGACACTGACATGTGGACCATACTAGTTAGACTGACGACATAATCTAAAATGTGGAGCTTTATGATACGTTGTGAACTTAAATGTGGTGTTTTGTGAAACTGTTTCTTAAATGTGGAGTTTTGTGATAGTTTGTAGAAGAAATATTGAGTTTTGCAAAATTAACTCAGACCAAATGATAAACTAAAACTGCAGATTAAAAGCCATTGCGATGCTAAACAAGGCCTGATTGTATCACTTGCATTAATTCCATCCAGGATTAGAAAACCATTTTAGTTAAATACTGGGCCTCTATGGTTTGGCAGATGAGAATAGCTGGTTCCCTGAAATGGCTGGTTCCTAACAGTCTTTTGAACCCTTCCATCTACAAATCTATTGGGACATCATTTTGAACCAGCCTTTCTGCAGTTTGTATAAGTGTATAACACGATTTTGAGTAAATATCTGTTTTAATATTTTGGACTTTTAGTATTTAGTGTTAAGTATTTTAGTGCAAATGCAAATTAGATCTAGCTACCTTTAATTTTGACACTTTTATTTGAACTTTTAAGGGGTCAAGTAGAGAAGGATAAGATATATAACATTATGGTAAATATTCTTTGGCCCTTCCTTGGCTTGCCATGCTTTGAGCTATGCCTTCTTCAAACTGGGTGTATAACTCAGTTGCTAAATGCTACAGTTACAACCACGATGTTTTATGTTGCAGCCGATAACTCATTGCATTTTCTGTCAATGATTTCCTCTGGTGGAAGTCCAAGTTCATCATTGATTTCTTCTCACATTATTTTCAGTATCCTTGCATATTTTTATTTTTCTAGAAAACCACAGCATCTTGTGTAATTTTGTGGAAATTAGGTAAAGGAGTTAACTCTTTTGTTGTTGTTTGTGCATAGGTGAATGGAAACGTGCGGATGTCGTTCTGCAGCATCTTGTTCAGTCCATGAAAGCGAGCGAAACGTTGAACACTATGTTGGATTGCAGTTCATGCAGTAAATCAGGCTATACTATCCCTGAACTTCCTTTGTCTCAATATTTTACAGATACACCATCAAGCGACATTTCTAGCAAAGGGTTACTGTGGGGTGACACTAGAAGTAGCACTAGAAGTAGCACAGCCTTTAATTTGCTGTCATCATCAAATTCATTTCCTTACATGGAGAGTGATTTGGGTATCAACACTACCACTAGTGCCTCTCAAAGGTCAGAGATAAATAAGCTCCTTGATAAGAACTTCGGCATATCTGCAATAAGTGACGCTGAGAAAATGCAGATACTTGCAATCTCTGATCTTTTAGGTGAAATTACTGATCAGAACCGTGCTTCTCCCTATAAAAGCCTTGATGAAGCAGGACGAAGGTAAAATAACTCCTAGCTTTTACGTATGGAACTTTGTTGGTATATTTTTGTATTACTAGAATCTAGAGACTAGTAAATGTTTGACCAAAAATTTATGCTACCCCCTATTTTTTCCTTTTATTGTTGCTGTTGCTGTTGTTGTTATTGTTGTAAAATCTACATTAATTGATGATGGTGTTTCTCTTAAGGTTCTGGATTGCTGTGCAGTTCCAACGCCTATATGTGCTTAGGAGATCTGGAGATTCATCTAATGTGGAAGGGTGCCATGTTGATTCTGCTTCCATTGCATGGGCCTTCCAATCTGATTGTCAGGATGATCTACTTAATTATGTTCTTCCTGCAGAATCAACTTGGTCAGAGATGCAAAACTTTGGTATAGGATTATGGTATACCAGTGTGTCCCAGCTAAGGACCAGGGTATGGAAATACCTTTCTCAACAACAGATGCTTCCGAACTATTTATGTTCTCATAATTTTCGCTAACAGCAAAATGTCATAGTTGACTAACAGGGACCTGATAGGTCATAGAAAATTTACGATCTCAAATATGCCATGTTGTCAATCACTGGAAGTTCTGTTTACCATTTGTAGTGTATATTTTCTTTATACTATTATAAAAGGCTGAGTTGGTGGTGGCGCTGTTTTCACCCTCCCGTCACTTCTCACAAGCTGCTGACAGAAAAGCAAACAACGAATCCCTCCCCCCACCCCCCCCAACAACCCAAATAAAATAAATAAAATTAAAATAATACTAAATGTAAATAACTTAACGTCCTCCCTAAAAAATCTCTAACAAAAATGGAGCACGATGCGCATCACAAAGAAGCTCAACTGGGCGTGGCTTCGGAGCTGAGGGCACGGTGTAGGCCGAGCATGATTGCAGAGAGGTGGACTCATGCTTGGGCAGAGCTCAACCTAGGGCGTGGGATCGCTGAGCCCTGCGACGATGATGACTTGACGTGCTGGGGCAATACTATTTTTTTGTCAGTACAAAGCACGGTTATTCAGCTTTACTGATTGTAGTGGCAAAAGTTGAGTGAACATAGATTCTTCCTTTGATCACTAGCATCCTACATTAGATGATTCCCTAAATAATATATTCAAATCTGTGGTTTCCATTTGAACCCACAATGTTTTCTCTCAACAAGTCATTAAATTTGGCTCATTTACTATATGTTATCTGATGTTCTCTACTGCTGAAACCACTGTTGTTGTTGTAGTATACTGTGTCCAGATTCTAGGAATTAAATATTAATGAATCTTCTGTCGATCTTTTCTGCCCTATTTATGAACATCATAATGAATACTATTTACATTTGCAGTTGTCTGGATAATCACCTGTGCTGACTAGGTATGTGATGTTCTGAAATTGTAGATGGAGAAATTGGCAAGGTTGCAATATCTTAAAAGCAAGGACCCCAAGGATTGTGCTCTGCTCTATATAGCATTAAACAGAATTAAAGTGTTAGTTGGCCTATTCAAGGTTAGCAGAGATGAAAAGGATAAACGTCTGTATGAATTTCTCTCCAGGAACTTCCAGGTACCTCAGTGTGTAGTATAGTAATTAATTTTTTTTGACAGCTTCAACTATGTGGTTATGCTTAACAATATCATGTACATGATCTATTAGTACTACGGTTGCAAATGTGAACTTGCTCATACTTAAGTCCTTCAGAAAGTAACCATTGATAGTTCTGACATCTCAAATGAGCAGTTTCTGCTAGACACTTTATATCTGTATCTCTATACTCGCAGTGCCATCTTTTTTAAGACAAATGCAGATGAAACATGACTGGAAGGAATTTCATGCATTTTCAATAAATGCTTTGTGTTGCGAAGTATATCATTACATTATACTTATTTGGATAATCTATCTAGGAAGAAAAACACAAAGCTGCTGCTCTAAAAAATGCATATGTACTAATGGGAAGGCATCAATGGGAGCTTGCTATAGCATTTTTCTTGCTTGGAGGTGATACTTCCTCAGCCATCAATGTTTGTGCGAAGAACCTTCAAGATGAACAGCTTGCCATTGTAATTTGTCGGCTTATTGAGGGATCTGGAGGGCCCTTGGAGCGTAACCTCATTTCTAATGTGCTGCTTCCTGATGCAGTTGAGAAAGGAGACCACTGGCTTTCAAGCCTGCTTGAAGTATGTTATGTATCTGCCTTTTTCTTTTTTTTTCTATTTTAAAAATCTTTCAGCTTGTTAACTAAATTTCATCTAAATCTCCAGTGGATGCTAGGGAACTATTCTCAGTCTGTCATTAAGTTATTTGGTTGTCATTCCAAGTTGCTGTTTGATGAATCCAACACTCGTGGTGGTCAAAATGTGTTTGCGGACCCAGAGTTGGGTCAATATTGTGCAATCCTTGCAATGAAAAAAAGTTTCAGAAACTGTGTTGGTGAAGCTGTATCTGCAAAGTTATGTAAGCTTTCATTTGCAATGGGTGCATGTGCCTTAAACAGATGTGGACTACCTGTAAGTATAATCTCTTACCAGCTGACCTCTTCTTGCTTGTTGATATCTGGATATTATATCTTCTGTTTTGTATTATTCTTAATTTCTTTTTCTCACTCATTAGCTTGAAGCACTTGAATGCCTATCTTGTAACTCGAGCGTAGATGACAAGGACAGCACCAGCTCATCACATGGTGCAGATGACAAGATTTTTGATGGAATACTAAAACCTTTTGGTGCTTCTTCCAATTGGGTATCATCATCTGTCATTAGTGGTGTTGAATCAAACCTCAAAGTAACCATGGCTTCGAAATATTTGTCACGCTTGCTACGAAATCACTCTCTCTGTTCAGAATGCAGTCTACCGTTAACTAAATATAAGGTCCTTAAAGGGCACAACAGTTATGGCATCAAAGAACTCACACGTGATGTTACTGCTGCAATATCAATATTTGATAAAAGGTTCTCACTCAAATTTTCTGATATAGCTGAGAAGGTATCATCAGGAGATAGCAGCTTCTTTTATTTTATTCTTTTTATTACTGGACTTTTCGTAACAAACCATCCTAAATTCCACTATCTGTTACATTGCAGATCCTTACCTTCTGTTGCAACGATGGTTTATTGTTTCTTGCGTATGTTTTGATATGGGGTATTAAATCACCAGATGTTGAAACTAATAGTCATGGTCTTGAAGGTTGCGCTCTCCGTCCAATTGATTATATGTTTCTGGTGTCATGCAAGGAGAGTTGTAATTTTCTTGCTCGATATGTTGTCTCCTGCTGCTTCATGTGTTCTGTTCTTAATATGGGCTACACCAATATTACTGCATGCAGACCTACAAAGAACAAGAAATACATTATAGCAAGTTTATCACATTTCCTGAGTACCAGCAGGTTACTCCTGAAACATGACCACAGTAGAACTTCCGCACTGGACAATACATCAGCTATATCTACTGTTATGGACCTCCTTGAGTACAGCATAGAGTTTTCTTTTTCTTGGTTATGTCAGGACATAAAGGCATTACTTATCATGATCAATCCAGTGTTAGGCGCTTCTGTGAATGAAGAGTCCTTTCAAGTACTATTAGATCGTTTGATGCAAGCTGCACACCATAAAAATCATGGTATATCAATTAACAGAGAGGAGATAATGCCTAATGGTTCACTGGGCAAGAGACAACCAGAAACAAGTGAGGATTTAAGTCTTTCCATTGATGAAAAGTGGCATTTGATAGGTGCTTCCTTGTGGGTTGGATTGTCATCCTTCATGAAACATCATTTAACAGAGTTCATTGGAAATGAAAGACTTGAACTTAAAGCTAGTACAAGTGATGTGGAATTCAAGGGTCTCATCTCTTCAGTTGCTGCAAAGTTTGTTATTGATTCCCTACATTTTGTGTCATCTTCGTTAGTAAAACTGCACGCATCATTTTTCAGAGAGAAATTATCGAAGAATTTACATCCGAATGTGCTTTTCTGGTTAGAACATAAGTTGTCTCAGCCAAGGTCCAACAAGACTAGCCATGATCAGCTCTCATGTATCGTTCAGCTTGCAAACACTGAGAACATGGAGGTGTTGTTTAATGTTTTGTGGGAAATATCGGCTAACCCTGTGGATATTTGTACTGCTTTTGTGAATGAAGAAGTGAATTGCTTTCCGTCAAACAACACAAAACGCACTAGATCTTGGAAGGATATGGTAGGAAGTACAACAGTTGATTGTGAAAACAATTTTACTCAAATAAATGGAGGAGAAAATAAATGCAGTGTTAGTTCCAAGAACAATGAGAAAGGACAGGGATTTATTGATAAGGCTTCTTCTGATGTCGAAATCTTTCTTGAACCTAAAAGGAAATGCTTGATTGAACAAAAAGATTTTCAAAGTCCAAGGGAACTACTTAGGAGAAGTGGGGAGCTCCTGGAGGTATTTACTATCAGCCTATTTACTTTAGGGATTCATTATTTGCTTCTTTTTGTTGTACTGTATTTTAATCTTTTGCAGTGATGCAGGCAATATGTCTCAACTCAACCAATGAGCAACATGCTGCTATTGCTACCAATCGAAAGGTATATTTTTAATCACTCACTATTTCATAATTATTTGTGCATGTTTGAATTTAGTGTTTGTCTATATTGAATATTAATATTAATTTCTTGTACTAGATTGTTAGAAGTGCTAATATTAAGATATAATCCAAAGCGCTTCAGCTTTTGTGGTTCAAACTAAATGTACCAAACTAGCAGGTGTTCTTTTCTGTGGACAAGGACTAGGAATTTATACAGACGACGCAGAAAACTGGTTTTCAATGATTGTTTACATCTGATCTTTTAAGACTGCGTACTGATGAAAATTCTATTTTCCACTTTAATATGTGTTAATATGAAATGCCTTTTTTCAAAATCACTGGAGAGAATCTAATGGGGCTTGCCTAGACATCAACAAACAGCTCTTAGGGAGTTATGATTTATATGAATTTTGAATTGTACAAGGTAAGTATATTTCCTTCTTGAAATGAGCAACTTTGTGCATAAGTTGAGTGAAATGTATGGTTTCGTTTTCTCACATACAATTTTGTTGCATTAAGTGTACATCTTCAAACTCATTGTAAGAGCTGTGCTGCAAGTGTCAAAGGTGATCCCAAGGTGTTCGACATTGTTGTTGTAGTGTTGTGTGATGTGGGTTGTTTGTCTCCTTAAATCATATGTAATTGTGCTGCTGCATCATTAATGTTGTACCAACTAAGGTCATCCATTTGTCAGGGTCTTGTTTTTTTCAACTGGTATGACAAGCAACAGAACAAGAAACTAGCAGAGTATATTTGGTCAGGATCTGATTGGCCATCAGATGGTTGGGCGTGTTCTGAATCTACACCTACACTTACACCTACTGCAACTTTTATTTCACCAAGTGTTGGCCTTGGCAGAAGAAGAGGATCACATCTTGGTTCAGATGGAGCAACTATTGGTTTAGGTTCTTTGGCAAAACCTGGAAGAGACTTAACTGGTGGTGGAGCATTTGGAATTCCAGGTTATGCTGGTATTGGGGCCTCTGGGTTTGGGTGGGGTGAACCTGATGAGTTTGAGGATTTCGTTGATCCTCCAGCAACACTTGAGAACATCCATTCAAGAGCACTATCACGCCATCCCTCTTTGCCATTATTGCTAGTTGGGTCAAGCAATACACATGTGTATTTATGGGAGGTAAATTTTCCTTGACAGAGTATTGTGCAAAGTTGTCAATTACATCACGTTTGATTGGTAATTACTTGTCAGCATCTCTGTCTATTGATGGTTGGTTTTAGCAAGGGAGGGCAACAAATTGTTCTCCTCCCTCTTTGCTTTCTCGTACTTTGTATATTGGTAGATATTAGAAATTAAAATATCTCACTCAACAAATATAATTTTGTTTTCAAATATGAGTATAAAACTTTCCTCTTTTTGTTGTTTTATTTTTTTTTAAAACTGTTGCAGAAGCTGGTATTCATTATGAAAACAATAGAATTGTCTAGTTAATTAATGGAAAAAGAGAAAAACAATACAACGGGCTTAACACCTAGCTAAACTAGGCCTGGAGCTCCACAGGCCGACACGATGACAGAAGCAGCAAACCAATGCAGCACCAAACACCCGGCACCTAAGCCCGGCACCCCGTTGGATCCGACATTGACCCCAACCACTAGGGGGGGGGGAGCACCGCCAGCCTGAAAGAAACACTAGGGGTGTGTTTGGTAGTCTGTATGTCTCTAGCATAGTTATCTCTGCTGATACAGGCTGAGCCTGGATATGCTGAACACATACAACTGCATAATGTTTGGTAGCCTGTATATGCTGAGACATGCTGAGTTGAGATCTTATTTGGTGGGCTGTATGTATGGTCTAGATATGGCTGAGAGACTTTGCTGAGAGGTTTTGGTGGGTTGAGGTCAGCCATGCTGACTAGGGAACCTCCACTTGTGGGTTCTCTCCTGGGCATGACTGAGAGGCTTTGGTGGGTTGAGGTGAGCATGGCTGAGAGAACTCATACATCCTACCAAACACTAAAAAGTGGGTTGAGAAGAGAATAGATGAGGGGATGCACTCTACCAAACACACCCTAGAGGTTTGCCACTAGCAAAGCGTGAGACCCAAGGTTAGAAAAGTCGTTTTAAGGCGCTTGCCTAGGTGCGCATAAGCGATAGGTGGCGGCCAAACGCTAAAGTTGCGCCCTGCCCCTAGGCGGAGGTTTAGGCGTTTGGTGAGATCATCCAACGAGAAACTGACCTCCTCCGGCAAGGAATTGACATCCTCATGTGGCAATGACAAGGGAGGAGAGGTGGCGGCAGTAGGGGAGGAGGGAGGAGAGGCGACAAGGGGGAGGGGAGTGCCGTCGAAATTGTTGCAGCGTCGCCATCACCGCTGGGTCATTGTCATCGTCGCTGGTGGGATGTTGTCGCCATTGTTGCTCGTTGCTTGCTAGCGTCGGCGTTGCTGCTCATATGGCTAGCGGCTGAGGTTAAGGGGCAGAGGAAACCTTAAGTCCATAGTAAGGCAGCAGCTAGTAGGTCAAATGGGCCACAATGCACTGATGGACCTTATTACCCGTCTTCATTCCCTATCTTTTTCTCACTGATTGCTTTCTTTCATGCCTGCTACTGCTGCTAATACACATGACTGTGCATCACCAAAGCGACCACCTAGGCGCTGGCAAAACTCCAGTCCAACGCCTATCGCATTTTTTTAACCTTGACGAGACAAGAAGAAACCACAGCAGCTGAGGCGAAGGCCCGCACTGCCGCTCCTAGAACGTTGCATCGGTTGTGAACCAAGCTGTGAGGATAGAAGATCCAGTTTTGCAGAAGAAGGGTAGAACTGGGCCTCTCATGCGACAGGAGAAACGACAACACAACTACAATTGGGAAAACACCGCCTCGTACCTCTGCCGAAAACTTCCCGGTGTCAGATCCAGCGTGACCTGCGCAGCAAGAGGAAGACCCGACAATCCCAGAGGACCATGTGAAACACACTACCATAGGTGCAGAGACAAAAATCCCCGTCCACCGCTCGCTCCCAAGGAACTGCACCGCCAATACAAATGCGGAACCCACCGCCACAAGGAGTGAGAAGCCATATCTGCATGGAAGAGTGGACCTAGGCTGCTCCAACATTGAAGAAGATGACATCATATCTCTGGACCCCGTGCTAGCCGTGATGTTCAACACACCATCGATCGCATGCCTGCCAGCCTGACGCCGGCCAATGGACCAAATTGGCAACCACGTCGCCCACATGACACGAGTCCACTGCACACCGCTACACTGCCCACCGTGCCGCCATGGCTTCCCTTCACGCCTCGCGCCTGAGGGACAGCCAGCCACCCGCCGGCCATATATCGGAAACAACCCAGCCGATTGTTCCGTGAACATCATTGTACAGTGCCATTTCATACACTGCACACAGACGCGCCACCACTCAGGGCCGTTGCCCCGGAACCCAATCGTCGCTGCAAGCTCACATTAGCGAAACCACCCCCCTGCACTAGATCCCTCAACCATAGACGCCACGCCGTGTCCCCAGGCCGCCGTCCTGGCATCCAACCTTCCCCGCACGTCCAACGAAGCAAATTGCACACCTTTAGCACCAAATTTGACACCCACGTTCGTCGCCTTGAGCCTCGAAACCCCTGTGCACTCACTAGAGCGGTCTGCGTTCCCTGCTGCCTAGGACTACGCTTTAGCTGCCCCCGTTGCACAAAGCTAGCGCCAACAGAAGGAGCACCCTGCATCGTCCACCACCGCTCACTAGCCAAAGGCCCCGAAGCCGCCATGCCATGTGTCTGCCACCTCCACCTATCGAAGGTCGCCACCAGCCAAGGGCCTTTAGATCTGGATCGGACAAGACTGCTATGCTGACGAACCGAAGGCAAGGGCCGTTGTCCAGGCCAAGAGGCCACCGTCCCAACCACTCGACACCGCTAGCCCGCCCGACCGCCACGAACCGCTGCCAGAGGAGCAAAGCTCGAGAGCTTGGGCTAGAGAAGGCTCACCCCTTTGGGTGCAAAGCTGCCTGCCATTGCAGCGCCAACTACTATGGCGGCGGGGAGGAGATGCCTAAGGCACTAGGGCTTGTTGCCCAAGGAGAGAGACACAGGAGACCAGGGAGTAACAGTCCCAAAGAATTAGTGAGGTTGTTGTCTATGTTGGTTCTCAAATCATTTTATGATATTTCAATCCATATCTTCTCCAAAATTATGTATTTTTGTTTAGTGTGCATCGAAAATACAGTTGCTAACTGGTTGCGAAAGTTGGTCCCTCAAACTTGTAGCCAGGTTCATTTTAAGCCTTTTATTATACTCCCACCAGTTCAGTAAACTTGTCATTATGGACATTGACACGGTCTTCAAAACGTAACTTTAACCACTAAATTCTATTATATTATATTTATAGAATCTAATAAAATTATGATATCATGAAATTACTTTCCAACGGCAATATGATTTCCAAGCTTTTGATTTTCCAAGCTTTTGATCACTATCAGGTGGTCACCACTTATTGCCCACATAAGAGGGGGCATATTGGGTGCACTTTTATAGGCATTTTTGGGTGGCCTAGTGCACTAGTACACCTAAGGGTGCTAGTGCACCCAATATGCCCCCATAAGCGGTGACTTGGAAGGATTTTTTCTTTTAGCTAGAATAAAGAATGCCTTTAGTTTATCCTTCACGTGAAATAAGCAACATCATGTGATTATAACCCTCAGTGCTTATAAAATTTCAGTATAGTTGCTATCTTTTCCCATCATTTTTGATAGATTGATGTTTATGGTGTTCAATGCGGAAATATCTAGCGCAAACTCTCAACATTGGCACTACCATGTTAACCATTCTGATTTGGTAACCACATAAACTTGAAGAAAACTCAAATATGTGGCAGGGGTAGTCCTCAGTGCGATTTACATTCCTACAAAATTTCGAGCCCAGACTCAATCGGTTCTAAAATAAACAAAAAGGCTGACTTTGCTGAACTGTTAGATATTTCACTATTTTGTTGGGTCAATTGAAAGGATTAACATGTTATCACCTGTTAGGTGCTTTGAACTAGATATGCTCCTGTGTTTAATCCACCAATAACTCTTGTGCTTTCATTGTTACAGTTTGGAAAAGATAGTGCAAAGGCTACATACGGTGTTCTCCCTGCTGCTAATATTCCACCACCTTATGCACTTGCTTCCATATCAGCTGTTCAATTTGATTACTATGGGCAGAGGTTTGCCACTGCTGCATTAGATGGTACAGTTTGTACATGGCAAGTTGAGGTGGGTGGAAGAAGCAACGTTCATCCCACAGAGTCATCCTTATGCTTTAACAGCCATGCCTCGTATGTCGACCAAACTTTATCATGCAATAATTACTACTGCTTCATACAATTCTCCTGTGTCTTATTGGTTTGCTTTATTGATCACAGGGATGTTGCATATGTGGCTGCAAGTGGATCTATTCTTGCTGCAGCTGGATGTAATTCAAATGGTGCAAATGTTGTTATCTGGGATACGTTGGCTCCACCAGCCACATGTCAAACTTCTATTATGTGTCATGAAGGTATTTATGAGCGATGCATTCTGGTTTTCTACTTGGAATACTAACCATGAATAGCAGCGCATAGTGTTGAAGTTAAGATTCCTAATAGTCTAGTACAGAAAGTAGGAATATAACAAATATTAAGAAATAACCAATTTCTCATAAAACATGTAAAAAGGACTATGCTGAATTGGACAGTATTAACTGATACATTTTTTACAATCTAGTTGCACGGTGGGAGATAGAGGGCAGCTCTGTTGTGAGCTTGGAGAAGGAGCATGGTTGATTGTTTTGTAGAGTGTAGACTCCGATCTTAGCACTCTTATCATGTATTTATAAAAAAAAATTACATAGCTAAAATAAAATTGGCTGGACGCATTACCACTCCAAATGGCAATTAGCTCTATGAAGACATTAAGTCAGATATTCTGTTGAGCACTTTATGTGTTGAGTTGCTAGTAACATGCAAACAAGAGAATCATGTTGCAGACCTGCAGTTCCAGACAGACATCCAGGGTGCACTGGACCATGATAATCATGTAGCAGTCTATGAGCATTTTGTCGCTGTGCTTTGGCAGTTGAACCACCAAGTTGCTATTACATAGAGTACTCACTACTAATTGCTAACATTCCTCTGATACCGCTTCATATAGAATATAGGAGGTATGGCTGACCATGGACTTCATCTTGTAGGAGGAGCTCGTTCTCTTTCCGTGTTTGATATTGATATAGGCTGTGGATCCATCTCACCGCTGATTGTAACTGGTGGGAAAAGTGGAGATGTGGCTTTGCATGATTTACGGTTCATTTCTACTGGAAGGAGTAAGCATCACAGAAGTTCCAATGGAAGTGATGTCAAGGCATCTTCGATGCATGACACCAAATCTGGAACTTCCGTTGGTGGTAGCTCCAGTGGGATGGTTTGGCATATACCGAAAGCTCATTTAGGTGTGTTTCTAACATTGCCATGGTACTCTTCAATTCTGAAGTTGGTTCTCTGTCTGATCCCTTGTTTTCCATCCACAGGAAGTGTCACCAGTGTATCGACCATTCCGAATACCAGCTTGTTCTTAACTGGAAGCAAAGATGGAGATGTGAAGCTTTGGGATGCTAAAAATTCCCAGCTGGTCTTTCACTGGCAAAAGTTGCATGAGCGGCACACTTTTTTTCAACCAACCTCCAGGGGTTTTGGTGGTGTTGTTAGGGTATGCCATACTAAATAGAGCATATATATTCTTTAACCTCAGTGGTGACTTTTGGTCGTGTTATGACATAATTTTCTTTTATTAATACATCTACATGTTGATTGCAGGCTGCTGTAACAGATATCCATGTCTTATCTGATGGTTTCGTTTCGTGCGGTGGGGATGGTTCTGTGAAGCTTGTGCAGGCAAAGAATGATTTTGCTGCAGTACATCGCCATTAGAACAAGCAAGAGGGGAGTTGCGTGCTACGCATGGTTTTGTTCATTTAATCTCATGCTGCATTGTTTTTTCCATGAGACGTTTCACGCTTGTAAGGGATGGCACAACAAGGATGGAGCCATAATGTAAGAGCTGGGCAAAATCTAAACAATTTAGTGGGAACCATAGCTATGTCAAGTTTGTATACAAAGGAGTTCTCGTTACTTGCCTGGATGGAGAACATGGCGCAATTCTCAAGCCTTGTATGTAGTGGACTAGTGGGTTATGTTGGTGTTTGTTTTTCTAGGCAATACTCTGCACTTTGCACCAGGCAGTGCAATTATAATTCTCGATAAACCAGGGCATCACAGTTGTCTTGATTTGTTGACCAGGATGAATACTCTAGAAGTAAAGCACAACAGGAAGGATGTAAAGTTGTAAAGTAGAAGTTGGGCGACATCCAACTACAAAATCCTTTTTTTGGTTGTTCGTTCAATACAGAAGTGCTGAATAGTCTGCCTGATTCATGCTATACAGCCACGTGGCAACTGGACTTCAGGTTGACTATGTACATTTATATGGCTGTGATACTTCAAGTTCTTTTGTGTAATTATCATATGATCTAACATGTAACAGGTACCTGATCCAATTATTCTTTAATTGTACCTGGTGTTATTTCTCGTCATACCCTTTTGCTGGTGTTACACTTTTTTTTTAGCTTTTTACCATCACGGTTCTACAATCTTTCGATAATTATCATGTTATTTTGCTAGATGATATTATTTTGTGCTGTATTCTAGTAATTTTGGTGGTGAAAGAGTCCCAGAAGTAACTGTACTGAGGAAATGATAATGTGGTCACAAATCAAACCAGAGTTGATGATATACGTTGCTGCTCAGTTGTTCCTGCTGAAGCGCTAGAACTCCCATGTTTTGTGTATGCTGATTGCTGAGAGCATCAGCTAAGTGAACAAAGCTGCTAACTCATGATGCATGTCTTACAAAAACAGGTAATGCGAATTGGGATATCTTCCTGGAACTCCCGGTCTTGAACTTACATTATCAACATCAACATGTAATTCTATTGCTATACAATGACAATCTTTATATCAAGGACAGATCACACTTTGTCATGGAAAGACTGAAGCAGAAGTATTTAGAGATTGTGCAGTGCCATCTGGTGTCAGGGCTTAGTAGTCGTCGAAGTAACAGGGCAGTGGTTCTTCTTTTCGAGACATGCGCCTGCTGAGCAGCGACTTGAGGAACTTCTTGCTCTTCTTCGGAGTCTGCTCACCTTCCTTGGAATCATCGTTGTTTCTGTCAGCGTGTGACCGCAGCGGTGCCAATTTCCTGGGATCTGAAGTGGTATGCATCTTCAGCAACAGCAGATGAACATTGTGTCAGTGTTACAAGGCATATCGTTTCCTAGGAGTCTTATGTTCACAGGCCAGTTTGATTTACCTGAACCCTGACACTTGATGTCTTGAGCAAGGATGGCTTCTTAGAGAGTGATCCAGACCTTGTGAGCGGAGTTGTTGAAGAAATTGGTGAATCTGACCTCTTATCTGCTTTGCAGAAACAACATTGGGTATGGAAAATCAGTATATTTAATCCAAATACGTTAGCAGATTAAGAGCCACTTTGCAATCATTTCACGGAAATAGAAGTATTGTGCACTCATGTACCACCATCAGCTGCTGAACTTATTACTACTTTACCTCTTTTGGTGGGTATTGCAGTCTCAGAAGGTGGAATGGGACGCGGATGCTGTGCTGGAGAGGATGGACGTGCGCGCTGCGAAGGTGCACGGGCCATCGACCGAAGCTTGCTGCAAATGACAATTTTCAGTTTGACAACTTAGCTGCAAACAGAGAAACTGACACTGACCAAGCTGAGTCTTGTTTTGCAAACTGAAACTGACCGGAATGAAGGTTGCTTCTCTTTGGTTTTTGGTTGGGCTGCTGCTGCTATCAATGCATACGCATTTCAGATCAAAAGCAAGTTTAAGATATCTAGTACATGTGCCCCATTGTTCATTGATTGAAGATTCTTACCACTGAAGACCTGATGCATCTGTGCAGCTCTGTTCTTGACCTTATTCAACTCGCTGAAGTTGGGTACAGCATCATTGGGCATCGAATCGTCTCCTGCTGAAATCACCAAATTAAGAGATCAAGATGTCTCACCCAAGTCAACTCTTAATTAACTTCTTTGTTCTGACAGGCTGGAAAACAGAGACACATGGCAAGTGCAAGATAACTATCTACATTTATTTACCTGGTAAGATGTACCTCTTCTGATACTTTGGAGCGGTGATCACCAAGGATTGCTGTGAAAGGCCTTCCCTGTCCATGCATGCTTGGCTCATCTGAATCCTCTGAAATCAACCACTTTGTCCAGTCAAAGATATTGACAATGAGATTAGTACTTAATCAGGTATTGATGAGTCATCAACTAGAACCTGCTGGATGCAGGAGACCCGCTGATTGGCGTCGGCGACGTCATCAAACCTTTGATCGACCAGGCTGGAGACCTTGAAGGATATGGAACCCAGATGATCGACGGTGTTGACGAGGGCCTTCACGGCGTACTCCTTCAAGTTGCTCATTACCCTACATATAAAAAATGATAAACCAGCATAAGCTGCAATGTGTAAAAGCTTGCAAATAGCTTCATGATCCTGTGCAGGAGACAGGAGGAAGTGATGGGTGTGGCACATACGAATGCTTTTCGTTTTCCTGGGTGTAGGCTAGTTCAAAATACTCCGCTGCGGAATACAGTTGCGACCGCAGCGTCTTGAGATCCTGCGATGACAGATTTGCGGTGAATGCCCAATTTGATCAGCTATGAAGCATTTTTCGTTTCAGTAGTCCATATAAAAAAAAATTAAAAAATTAAAAACTGCTGACATGTAGCCAAAGTATGCTTTCCAACTGCTGAAATGAAAAACTGATTACCAAGCAATATTGTTCCAAATTCTAAGTTTCATTACTACATTGATCATTTTGTGCATTGAGTTTAGTTGTGAAGAAGCTGGAGCCAAGATGCAGAATTGCAGACAAAGGAAAGGAGAGGAAGAGAAAGGCAAGAACACAATTTAAAGGATGAACTTACCTTGATGGTTTCAGAGAAGACGAGGGTCTCTGACATCTGCACCTCCTCAAGAGTGCTGCTCATCCCCGTGACGCCCATGCCTCTCCTCCGAAAAGATCCCACTGCCTCCACCATTCTAGCCAATTAACCCCTCTGATGCATAATTTGCCTCTCAAGTCCTCTTTGATTTGGAAACTGAATGGAAGTATAGAATATTATGGTGATGGTCTTCCAGAAGAGGAGAAGCACTTATGGTGATGAATTCAACGAGCTTGCCGGGAGGAAGAAGACCACAGGGGTTAAGAAGGAGGAGGAGGCATGTCATGAGCACGACAGATATTTAACTTATACTAGGAGAGTAGTTATGGTTATGGCCCGGCAACGGCAGAAACAGCTATATATAATAATGCCATGCAAGGCAAGGCAAGGCACGGATGCCTGTGATTACTGCTCTACTGACTCTACTCGATGTTGACTGGTGAATGCATAGCACATCGTCATCAGATGGTCCTGTGTACTTAGCTAGTTATACTGTCAGTAAGTCTACATTTACCCCACAGCCATGCTGGTAATCAATTCCCTTGTACTATCATCAACCCATCAGGTCCTGATTGACCCCCCCTTCCTCTACAGCAAGGAGCAGTCGAGCAAAGCCTCTGGAGTGACAGGTACAGGGTGAAGTGAAGGGTGTAGGGCTAGGCGCTGATTTAATCACACCAGTTTTGAGGTGGTTAAGCAGTCAGTGAAGATGGGCGGACATGCTTTGGATGACACTGTGCATGGAGTTAATGAAAAAGCTCCAAAAGTAGAACCTGGGTGAGATTTGGTTGGGATGCTGGACCGGACACTTCCTTGCTTTCCTTTTCCTTCTTTTCTTTCTATCCTGTGCATGCATGCTCATCATTTCTGCCCCATGCATACGGGCCCCTCCCCATGAGTCATCACACTGCTGGTACTCACAAACTGAAATGCTCTTCTCAACAATCTCACAAAAAAAAATTCCTATCGGTTAACTAGGCCTACCATGTCTAGCTTGCTAATGTTAATCCACAAGATCCAACAAAAGTGATGTCCAGTACCATATAGGCTCAATTGCAAGCAAGAACCTTGGGAGCAACGAATCATTACGCATGGAATTAACTACTATTTCTCTCTGTCTGGGACATCATTGGCTTTGGCCTTGATTAAGCAAAGTCAAAAGTGTTCTTTCCTCTATGTCTCACCCATGGACACAAGTAGTTTATTTTATGACAGTTCTGTGCCATGCCTTACTATGATCTTCTCTTGCTTTCTCCCATTCTTTCTTTGTCCTTTTTCTTTTACCCTGCCTCGGGCAACGTCTCTGGAATCTCTCTGGATCGTGTGTGCCGGATGGGGATGGATCCGCTGATTCAACACAGATTGGCGCATATCGCGCCGGATCAGCAGGCGTGGGTGCAGGCCGTTTAATTGTTCCTTTTGTTGGGTTCGTCAAATGCCCAAGCCCAAGGCCCCAAGCTATAATACGTCATGATGTTCCCGAAATGACTATAGCTCGTATGTAGTCGCTCCCACGACCTTTAGCTCCTGCCTTGCCCCGTATATATGGAATTTTGACGATAAATCATTCCCACGTTTTCTCCTCACGTTGGAATGATATCAGGCAGGATTTTGTTGTTGTAGTTTTTCCAAAAAATGAGGTCATCGTACGAAAAAATTCTACCTATATATAATTATGAGTAAATTGCATAACACATACAACAACTTGTAAGGCTGGCTGGACTAGGTCATAATACTTGACTATTCCTCAAGTGGGTCACAAAATTTGTTTAAGTGATGCATAACAGATATGCACAGTGCACACAATGACATATCACAAATGGTGTTGATTGGCTCCACATCACCTTCGTAACCCCTCACCCCCCCACCGATGGTGCTTGTGCTCCACTCCAGTAAACCCCTCTCCGTTCTTCGCCACTGTCATTCCACTCCCTCCTGTTCTCCATTCCATAAAAAGTCTCATATAGCAAGATGAAGAAACATGTTACACTTACATCAACCTCTTGTACATGTCCTTAAGTTGTCGCTAGAGATCTCCCGGATATAATTACTGCAGCGGCATATATGTCGAATGTTAGTTGTGCAATGGCGTGCGCCCATTTCGAAGACATAGGAACTATACGGGTCCATCATGCATTGAAAATTGTCAAAAAGTGTAGTTACCACTATATTATTGACATATTTTGAGACTTGGTTGGTGGAACGGAGGAGAGAGTTGTTTTACGCTCAAGCTATTCTTCAAAGCTTGTTTAGACTCTAGAATAGCTAGATGCCTGAAATATGCCGCAGACGGTGGAGCATTGAACTATTTTATTCAAAATTTTCTGTTGAAGTCCTGTGAAACTCGGTGTCCCAAGGAGGGCATTAATTAGCTCTCTGTATCAGGGGCGAAGCTCGCACACAAGCATCGGATTCAGGTGAAGCCAATGGAATTTAGCAAATCTTTCGTTAGACCACCCTCGGTCCACAAATCTAAGCCGTATTTTAACTTATTAAGATAAAACTTTGATCAATAATTACTTTATTAATATATAGTTTATGTAATACAAAATCATAATTATAAATAAATATTTTTGAATATGAATCTAACGATATCAATTTCATATCACATAAATAAATATTAATGGAGGAATTATTGATCAAAGTCTTATCTTAACCATCAAAATACGCCTTATGTTTTTAGACGGAAGAAGTATTCATAAACAAAAGATGATCCCATAGTCAAATTGAGGTGAATAGTATGTCCGCCTGGCTTCGCCCCTGCCCCATATTGTAACCGGTATTTAGATGCTGTTTGGTTTAGCTTCTAGCAGCTTTTCCCCTGAGAAAAGCCAAAGCCCAACCAAAGGGGCGGCTTCGGACCGGCTGTTCCCAATAACGCAGGCGCGCGTGCTAGTGTAAACTGAGCCACGAACAAAAGCTCGGCCACCCCCAGCTTCCCGCAGTGGAACATACCGGCCTCCCGAGTATGCCCTTCTTCGCTTCCCCGATCCCCTTCTGTTCCCTTCTCGCACCGCGGTCTGGGCCTCCGCCCGCCGGCCAGCCAGCACCGTGACACCGCTCCTCCCGCAAGCCTCCACCGGCGGGAGCGTCCACCGGCGCCACTCCACCGCCGCTCCTCTCCCCCGTTGCGAGCCTCCACTGGTCGCGCGCCTCCACCCGCCGGCTCCATCCGCACGCGTCCACTGGCCCTTCACCCGCATGCCTCCACCACCGCTCGTCTCCCCCGCTACGAGCCTCCACCGGTCGATTGGTTCGAGTTCATCCCGGATCCCCTTGTCGCAGCGCTAGATCTGCAGCTCCACCCACCGGCCATCACCATCGTGGCCCTCCACGGCGGCCCATAACCGCGCCGCCCCTCCACCCGCTGATTGAGCCGTGGCTTCCCTGGCGTCGCCATCTCCGCGTGCCCCGCCTTCAATCGCCGCTTGCATCGAGGAGCCGTCGACGGAGTCCGTTGGCTCCACCGACGGCTTGTCGTGCTCCCCCGCGCCCTCCGTCGCCGCGTCGTCCTCCCTCACGGCCGTCAGGAGCACGAACGGTGCCTTCATCGCGGAGCTGCAGCATCGGCACCTCGTCCTCCCGCAGGGACAGGCCGACCACGAAGGTCGCCGTCGTCGCCGGGGCAGCAGACCGAGGCCGAGCAGGAAGGCCACGTTCGTCGCCGGCCAGCCCCAACGTCGGCTCGCCCTCCCGTACAGCGAAGGCGGCCGCACCGTCGAGCTCGCATCGAACGGTAATGTTCTCACCGTTACATACGAGTCTTTTTCGTAGATCCTGAGAAATGAAGAGCTCATTTGGCCCGCTTGATGCTTGATTATGCATGAATGGCATGGTTTGATTTGATTGACATCTAATTGAGAGAAATAGTTGCTTGATTTTTAGCCAATTTGACTAGCAAGCTGTTTCCCTTCTGTGCATCTCTGTGCTTCGGTTTGGACAAGAACAGAGATTACATTGAATTTAGCTTCTTCTCACTGGTTCAATATGTGCCTTATGTTTACCAAAGTTAAAGGACAGATGCTATGTTTCTTTGAGTTTTAGCTCCTTTCCTAGAAGAACATATACTACACTAACTGCTTACATTATGGTATACTCCTGTGATGATTTAATTTGATAAGAATGGATATCACTCTTTGTTTCTTTGGCTACTTTATGCTGATGTTTTGTATTTGGATATTACTCAGCAGAAAAGATAAGAATAGATACTGTTGGCGTGTAGACGCCTCTAGCGGTGGTCCGGTTGGACCCCCTTTGGGATTCGGCCGGGGGCGATATAGAGTTCTTCTTATGAGCCGGTGACGGATCGTGGGATAGATAATATTTGGCGCAAGAGACACAGGGATTTATCCAGGTTCAGGCCACCCGGAGGTGTAATACCCTACGTCCTGCTTTTTGTGTGTGTGTTTGTATTGATTCTATGGAGGTTACAAGGGTGTTCTTCCTTACAAGAGGCTGGCTTAGAGCTCACCGACGATGTTCTATGAAAAGTGCTATATGTGGATCTGGATTCAGCCCTCGAAGCAACCGATCTCACCTAGAGTCGTCTGCTTATCTATTAGCCCACCCTTTGCATGGCTTGGGAACTCCCTTTATATAGTCGGGGGTTCACCACAGCGGCCAAGGGTGACTTGGGTGCTAAGGAAACGCCCATTCCTCTATCTAATGCGCTGCGCCGATCCTCGAGCCATACGCCTCCCTGCCATGCCTTCGAACAGGGGCCCTGACATCTTTATGTCCAGCGGGCCCCGCGAGAGAGGACTTACCGGTGCTCTTCTGACCGAGTTGGCGGCACATCTGCTCCCGGGCCCCGGTGTCAGCGACCAAACGCGGGCCACGGGGCGCGCGGTGATTTGACCCAAAGGGGCAAAAGAGGCTGACAGCGACACGGGCGCGCGGGGCGGCGCGCCTGGCCGGTCAACAAACCTGTCAGACGGACCCATCCCCTGGCAGGGGCTTTGGCAAAAAGGGATTTGCCCTGCGCGGATGGGACCTGCCCTGACCAATATCGTGCCCGCACAGGGCTTAGCATTTAATGCACGAATGACAGGTATTAAATGCTTCTGCCGGGGGTGAGGCTTGCCGGAGAAGCCAACACACTGGAGCGGCGGGCCCGGAGGAGGGCCCCGCAGGGGGACCCTGCGACCCTCGAGCGCTCCAATCCCGAGCGATCCCCTCGGCGCCCGAGGGGCGCCGGCTGTCCCGGACTGTTCCCGGGCGACCCTGAGCGCTCGGGGAGCGCTCGCTGGAGAGCCGCTCGGGACTCCTTTCGGGGAAAACGCCAGGGGGTTCGCTCGGGGACTTCCCCGAGCACTCCCCCGGGGCCCCACGCCCTGCGGGACGCCGGACGCTCGGGGAAGGAGCCCCGAGCGTTTCCTCGATTCTTGGGCCTCGGACCCTCGGGAGCCTGGGGCCCTCTTTAGAGGGCTTGCATGGCCCGAGCACCCAGGCTTAGTCCACCAGGCCCACTTGCCACGTCAATGGGGCCCTCGCCGTTCCAGCCGCCACGTGCCATGCCCTGCGGCCTCTGGTTGGTCTCCACCGGCGGTTCGGGGGACCCTGGGCCCCATTCCGCCGACAGTAGCCCCCGGCCTTGTCTTCCAGTGACGGCCCAAGGGGCCGCGCCTGGGGATAAGGCCTTCTCTCCTTGGGCCAAGCAAAGAGGCCGGCCCATCTGGATGCGCCTTGCGGAGGGGCGCTTTAATGCGCGCGCGCGGAGTGGGAGGGGCGCCCAATCCGCGCGCTCCACCTGGTGGCGCTTCTGTTTTTACCCCGCGCGGGAAAGACGCGCGCCTTTTTATGTTGCGCAGGCGGTTGCGTGCCCCGGGTTTCGCGCGACCGCATTTTTACTGCGCACGGCAGTGAATCCGCAGGTCATGATTACACGTCCCCCGGGCTTCGCGCGGCCGCAGGCCCACAGCCAATGACAGTGGACTGACAACCCACGACGGCACAAAAATCGCTGGGTGCGGGCGGTTGAACCTCCGAAGTCATTTTCTTTAAAGGAAAACACGGCCCCACACCTTTTCGAACTTCCGACTCCTGCGCAAACACTTTGCTCCCAAAGCTTTTGCACTCTTTTCGTCTTCTTCCTTTTGCCGCCTCCACCTTCGCCTCCCGAAAAACCTTCTCGGCCATCTTCTCCGCCACCTTCGCCGCCACGATGTCTCGCCGTCAGACCCGATCGACCCCCTTGGCCCAGGACGCCGTGGACGCCGTGCTCCCCAAGTCCCGCTTCCTTAATGAGGAAGCGATGGATAAGGTTCGGAAGCTGGCGGTACCGGAGGGCCGGCCGCACCCGACAATGGTTCGGCCGGCGACGTTCCCGCCGGAGCCGCGGGCGGACGAGACGGTCATCTTCGTCAGCTTCCTCGCCGCCGGGCTGCTTCCGCCGTTCTCGCCATTCTTCATGACGGTGCTGGAGGCCTACGGCATCCACCTGCTGTATCTCACCCCCAATTCCGTAGTGGTGTTGGCGATCTTCGCCCACCTCTGCGAGATGTTCGTGGGGGTGATGCCGTCGGTGGCGCTGCTCCGGCATTACTTCGTCCTCCGCTCCGTTGGGAGTAGCCGGGGGCTCGACTCGGGCGGAGGTCAGCGGAAGCGCCAACTTCCAACTTCGTGCGAAGCTCGCCGACGCCTACATTCAGCAAGATCTGCGGAACAAGTGGGACGACTGGCGCCAGATGTGGTTCTACATCAACACTGACCCGGCGTAGTCGCTCACCCTTCCCGAGGAGCCGGCAACGCATCAGCGATCGTGGGAGAACCTCGCCAAGAACGACAACGAGCTCGTGGTGATGACCCTCCGCATCTCCCAACTTCGGGAGTTGGGTTTAACCGCCACGATGGTTGTCGGCGACTTCCTGCGACGCCGGCTGGCGCCGCTGCGACACCGCGAGCGGCCGGCGTGGATGTACACCGGTGACCTGGACTTCACTCGGACGGAGGTCGGCGCCGACAAGAACCGGACTGAGGCGGCGCTGGCTGCCACCCTGAGGATGCTGCTCGGGATCTCGGACGCCTCGGCCGCCGATCTGTCGCGGCCGGACCTGCCGCTCTGCGTCGACGCGGAGCGCCAGGCCATCTTGGACATGATGCGGACGTGCGACGCACGTGGCATCATTGCCCCACCAAAGGACGGCAGGCGCAGGCCGGCGGGGGGCATCCGGATCGCCGCTAGCGAGGAGGAGGTCGAAGCGGCGCGGGCGGCTCAGGCACCGAGCGCCTCAGCCGCGATCCACGACCCTGCGGATCCGAAGGGCAAAGGGCAAGCCCCTCCTCCCCCGTCCCCGCCGCCGCGGCCGCAAGCTCCGAAGCCGAGGCCACCAGCACCGCCGACCATGGGGAGGCGAGCGACGGATGCCGGAGGCAGCTCCGGGGCGGGCTCCTCCGGACAGGCAGGAACTGCACTGCGGTATTCTGGCCCGGTGCCTCCACCGCCCCCTCCGCCCGCGCGCCCTGCAGCGCCTGGGGCCGGAGGCAGCGGTTCTGGGCAAAGGCCCTCTGGAATCGCGCCAGCTGGAGGCTCGTCGGTGGCGGACGCGGACGCCGCCGCCGGGCAGAAGAGGAAGGACCCGCCGCCACCCCTTGGCGCGGGGCGCCATGTTTCCAGGGGCGCGTGGCGGTAAGCGAGAGCTTTTTTCAGTCTGTCCTTTCTTTCTCCTTTTTTGGCTAAGTGTTTTGCTCGGGAGCTGACCCGAACTTGTTTGCGTCTGTCTTTTCAGGGAGAGCAAGAGGTCTCGCCCGTCCCCGAGCTCTCCTCCTGCAGCGAGGGCTCCAACAGTCCCGAGCGGTCCCTCGGTCCCGAGCGGGCCGGTGGGGCCAGCCCCAAGCACGACCTCTGCCCCGAGCGCGAGCCCTACCCCGAGCTCGGCGGCGGTCGTGACGGAAGAGACGGAGGTGCCGGTAGCGGAGGTGCCGCTGACGGTGGAGGAGCCGGCAGCGGTGGAGGTGCCGGCGACGGTGGAGGTGCCAGAGCCAAAGGCGGAGGTGCCTGAGGGGCTTCGCGCCGCCGCAATCGAAGAGCAGGCGGTGGCGCCTGAACAAGAGATGGCCTCAGATGAAGGGGCCGAAGGCATCCGGCCCGAGGGAAGGGCCGATGTCTTGATCATGGCCGGGCGCCCCGTGCCCCGGGAGGAGGAGCTCGGGGGCCATGGCCTTACTGCGCCGCCCGAGGAGCAGCCTGAGGCGCGACAAGGCCAGGCACCGCGGCGAGGCCAGACATCTCGGGGGGCCCCTCTGAGATGTTTGAGGCCGCGCATGCCGCCATCGACCAGCTCCGCAAGGACCTCCTTTCTAGGGAGAAATCCTTAGAGGATCGGGAGCGGTCCTTGGAGGAGATGGCAGAGAAGCTCTCAGCTCGTGCTCGCATCGCCAAGCGAGAGTACGAGAAGGATCTTACCGAAGTCGACCGCCAGCGGGACCTCCTCGACGAGATGAGAAGGGAGATCATCCCGAGGGTGAAGGAGGTCGAACGGCAAAAGCGGGAGCTCAACCGCCGGGCCGCGCTGGTCAGGCCGCGCGAGCTGGATTTGGCGGCGCGGGAAAAACGCGCCGCTGAGAAGGAGGCGCAGCTGCAGCGGCTTGCCGATGACCTCGCCCGCCGTGAAGATCAGCAGTTCCTCCGGGCTGGAGAGCTCGAGACGAAGGCGCAGGAGCTCAGCCAACTCGAGCTCTCCCTTGAAAAGGCGACAAACGACCTGGACGCCGAAGTCCAGTCGCGCGTCAATGCTGCTCGCGAGGAGCTTGCTAAGGAGATGGCGCAGCTCCGCTCGGAGGGCCAAAACTTCAAGCAGCGGCTTGAAGACTCGTGGGCGACGAGGTGCACCCTCCAAGACCAACTCCGAGAAGCGGAGGAGGCGAGGAAGCGCGAGTCCTCGGAGGCTGCCGCGAAGCTGGAGGAGGTTGACAGCGAGAGGCTCCGGCTCCTCACCGAGCGGAGCGCGGCGGTGAAGGTGATGAAAGCCATCTTCTACCGCGCGAGGAACGCCGCCGAGGTCGCTGGACTTGGCACCGCCTCCTTGCCGGGCTTCGACGATGACCCGGGGAACATCGCCCTGGGCTTCGAGAGCATCACCGAGCGCCTCGAGGGACTCGGTGAAGCCGTGCGCAGGCAGATCGAGGAGGAAGGCCGGGAGTTGGCGGTCGTGGTGGCGGAGCACACTCTGGCGTGCTACCGCGGCCGCGACCCTAACTTCCCTTTGTCGCCAGCCTTGGAAGGGCTTGACGTGATTGACAAGGCCGCCGAGGAGGAGGCCCGGAAGGCAGTCCGCAGGGCGGCCGATGAGATCGCCCGGCGTTTTTCCCGCGTGGAGGATGCCGGCAGAGGCGACGGCGCCGGCGAAGAGTAGCTCCTCCTTTTTTTCCTTTGTTTTTTGTTGCTCTTAGTCCAGGGCTTGACCCTTTGTAAGAACTTTCGCTAGTTATGCAAAGAACCTTTGGCCCGAAGGCCCTTTGTCCCTTGCTTTTTTTTCTTCTTGCTATGCTTGTGCTGAAAATGTCTTCACTTCCTTGCTGCTTCGGGCGAAGCGTCTGGCTCTTGCTCGGAGAGGGACGAGAGACGGTCCTCGGGACGCCCCGAAGGCCCCAGCCCCCGAGAGGTAGACGCGCCGAGGCTGAAGCGAGGCCCCGCCCTCGGGGCACGGGGTGCCCCCGAGCGAAGCTCCATCTAACTCCTTTGCTTGCCTGCAAAAAATTACCCAAGTCTTTGTGCTCGGGACAATCATTGGAACGCTTAATTGTTAATATGCGTCGCGCTAATCATTGCACTTATATGATTTTTCCTAACTTTGAGAATTTTCGTTTTAACTCGGCAATGCTTCCTTATGCTTCTGGAACGCTACTGGGAAAAGCCGCCGGGTGCGTGCGAGAGCGCGTAGGGTACTTTGGGCGGCTTATTTACCGGGCTGATGTCCAGGGTTAAGAAACCAGGCAAGACACCAGGGTTTTAAGCGGACACCCCGAAGCACTCCCCGCGGCCCTTGTCGCTGCCTTCAGGCAGACCCCACCGCGAACACAGAAGGCAGTTGGAAAAATTGGCGAGGAAAAACTAGTCGTTCATGTATAATGCTCGGGGGCTTTGAGAACATAAAAATGTGATCAGAAGCTTAGCTATAGATCAGGACTCAGGGTGATTTGGCACCCCGTGGCCTAGTGTCGATCCAGCGGGCGGCGCCCGGGAACTTCATCATGGTGAACCTGTTTACTTTATGAGCGATTATGCAATTTACTTAGCAAAAGGGGGTGTTTTCCACAGGTCCCTCGGGGGGTTTGCCTGTTAACGCGTCCCTCGAGTTTTCGGGTCTGCCGACCCGTCCCGAGCACGAGAAGTGAAGCTATCCGACTGACATGAAGTTGGGTGGTGCTCGGGTCTGCTAACCAGCAGAGCACGGTGGCCAGGGGCTTATTTGCCCTGACTCGGACGTGTTCGGGGCATAGCTAATTGCCCGAACGTCTTACGGCCTGACAACAGGTATTCGGATAAGCTCGACTGCTCGGGCTCGGACCGGTGGGACCTACTCGCATCGAGAGAGGGGGGGCTCGGGAGCCCCGCGCCCGCGCGAAAAAGAACCACTTTTGCTAATTATGGAGGAAATATTGATATTGATATTGGAATAAGGAATTTAAACTTTGCACAGGGAATTCATATGAAGGGAAACTGTAACTTTTATATTGATAAGAACGCTAATTAAATAGCTCGGAATACAAAAGGAGCCCCCGAGCGCGGGCGCGAGCGCGCGGGATACTCGGGTGACCTTTGGCCGGACCGGCGCTCGGGGTTCGGGAACCAGGCTGAGCGGCCGGGGCTTTGGGGTGACGAACCCAGAACTTCCCATGACTCACATTTGACACTCGGGGAGCTGACTCTAAAAGCAAAAACTTACCCGAGCTATTCACGGGAAAAACTTGCGTAGGAGCTCGATGTTCCAAGCGTTGGGCAGCGTCATTCCATCTTCGTCGGCGAGCCTCACCGAGCCTGGCCGGGTGACTCTGGTCACGCGGTATGGTCCCTCCCATTTGGGCGAGAGCTTGTTCTTGCCTTCCCGCGTCTGGACGCGGCGAAGCACCAGGTCTCCGACTTCAAGAGACCTCGGCTTGACGCGGCGCTCATGGTAACGGCGAAGACCTTGCTGGTATCTGGCAGCGCGAAGGGCAGCTCGGCATCTATGTTCCTCAAGGAAGTTGACGTCCTCGACCCTGCGCTGCTCTTGATCTTCCTCCGAGTACGCCGCTACCCGAGGGGAGCGGAAAGTAAGCTCGGAAGGAAGGACTGCTTCTGCCCCGTATACGAGGAAGAAAGGGGTTTCACCGGTCGCCCGACTGGGAGACGTCCGGATGGACCAAAGGACGGCGGGGAGCTCTTCTATCCAGCCAGCGCCGCACTTCTTGAGCCTGTCGAACGATCTTGTCTTGAGCCCCCGAAGGACCTGGGCGTTAGCACGCTCGACTTGTCCGTTTGCTCGGGGGTGTGCGACGGAGGCGAAGCAGATTTCTGTCCCGAGGGCTTGACAGTACTCGAGGAAGGCGTCGCTCGTGAACTGTGTGCCATTGTCGGTGATGATGCGGTTAGGCACCCCGAACCGGCTCATGATGCCTCGGATGAACTTGATTGTTGACTGCTTGTTTAGTTTGACGACTGGCTCGGCTTCCGTCCACTTGGTGAACTTGTCGATTGCGACGTAGAGGTACTCGTAGCCCCCGACCGCTCGGGGGAATGGGCCCAAGATATCCAGCCCCCAGACCGCGAAAGGCCACGAGAGGGGGATGGTCTGGAGTGCCTGAGCGGGCTGATGTATCTGCTTGGCGTGGAATTGGCAGGCCTCGCAGCGTCGAACCAGCTCCAAGGCGTCCTCGAGGGCTGTCGGCCAGTAAAAACCTTGCCGAAAGGCTTTACCGACCAGCGTGCGAGACGATGCATGGCTACCGCACTCGCCCCCGTGGATGTCTGCGAGCATGTCGCAGCCTTCTTCCCAAGAAATGCACTTCATAAGAATGCCATTGTTACCGCGCCGATAGAGGTCCCCATCTACAAGCGTGTACCTTTTTGATTGCCGCGCAATTCTTTCCGCAACGGCTTCGTCTTCGGGAAGGATGTTTTCTTTCAGGTATCCTCGGATCTCGGGGATCCAGGTGTCCTGAGAACAGGTGGCGAGCACGCGGTGCTCACCCGGCGGCGGCCTGACGGGAGGATCTCCCACTGAAGGCGCCGCCTGGGTAGACTCGCCTTGGCGCGAGGTTCCCCCTTCGTCTTGGTCGACGGCCTCGACGGACGGCCGAGAGAGCCTTTCTTCAAAGGTCCCAGCCGGGACCGGCTCCCGAGAGGAGGCCAGTCGCGATAGAATATCGGCGGCGTCGTTGTAGCGGCGAGGGATATGCTGGAGCTCCAGCCCGTCGAAACGCCGCTCCAACTTCCTGACTTCGCTCAGGTATGCTGCCATTTGAGGGTCCGAGCATTGATATTCCTTCAACACCTGATTGACGACTAACTGGGAGTCGCCTTTGACGAGCAGACGGCGGATCCCGAGGGATGCGGCAGCGCGCAGCCCTGCGAGGAGGCCTTCATACTCGGCCATGTTGTTGGTGGCGCGGAAGAGCAACTGCACGACGTACTGGAGGGTCTCACCCGTCGGAGAGGTGAGGACCACTCCAGCCCCCGCGCCCTTGAGCGTGAGGGAACTGTCGAAGTGCAGAGTCCAGTGCTCGGATCCTCCTTGTCCCGGGTCGGTGCAGAGTTGTTTGCTTTCGTCTTCGGGCACCGGCGTCCACTCGGCGACGAAGTCGGCCAGAGCTCTGCTTTTACCGCGTGGTTGCTGACGAAGCGTAGGTTGAACTCTCCGAGCTCGATGGCCCACTCGACGACTCGCCCCGTGGCCTCCCGGTTGCGGAGGATGCGCTCGAGGGGGAAGGCCGTGACCACCCGGACCTCATGCGCTTGGAAATAATGCCGGAGCTTCCTCGATGCGACGAGCACCGCGTAGAGGAGCTTCTGAGCTTGGGGGTACCGCGTCTTGGCGTTGCGCAATACCTCACTGATGAAGTACACGGGATGCTGCTGCACGCGTACCCGAGTGGAAGGCTGCTCGGGCTCAGCCCCCGAGCGATTGACTTCATCCTCGAGCAAGGCGGATGGCTCGGGGACGCTCGGGGACTCGGATCCGAGAGCTCCGCCCGCTTCCCCGAGAGCTACGCTCGGGAGCTCGCTCTCGGGGGATTCTGTTGGTTGCTCGGGGTCACCGCTCGGGGGCCCGAGAACCTTCGCTCGGTCGGGGGATGCCGGGAGTTCGGACCCGACCTCCCTTTCGGCCACAAGGACAGCGCTCACCACCCGGGGCGTCACTGAGAGGTAGAGAAGCAAAGGCTCCTCGGATCTCGGTGCCACCAGGACCGGAGGCGAGGTGAGGTACTTCTTGAGGCCCTCGAGGGCCTGCTCGGCGTCGGGGGTCCACTCGAAGTGGCCCGACTTCTTGAGGAGCTTGAACAAGGGGAGGCCTCGCTCCCCGAGCTTGGAGATAAAACGTCCCAAGGCAGCCATGCAGCCCGTCAGGCGCTGCACGTCCTTGAGACGAGCCGGCGGGCTCATCTGGTCGATGGCCCGGATCTTCTCGGGGTTGGCTTCAATGCCTCGGCTTGAGACCAAATAGCCGAGAAGCTTGCCGGAAGGAACCCCGAAGACACACTTCTCGGGGTTCAGCTTCATGCGAGTACTGCGGAGACTGTTGAAGGTCTCGGCGAGGTCCTCGATGAGCGTTTCCTCGCGCCTTGATTTGACAACGAGGTCGTCGATGTAGGCCTCAACATTGCGACCTAGCTGCGACTGCAAAGTTATACGCATGGCCCGTTGATAGGTCGGGCCAGCGTTTTTCAACCCAAAAGGCATGCGGACATAGCAAAAGGTCCCCGCAGGGGTTGTAAAAGAAGTTTTCTCCTCATCCTTTACAGCCATACTAATCTGGTGATAACTAGAGTAGGCATCTAAAAAACAGAGAAGATCACACCCTGCGGTGGAATCTACTATCTGATCAATGAGAGGTAAAGGAAAAGGGTCTTTAGGACAAGCCTTATTGAGGTCGGTGTAGTCCACGCACATCCTCAGCTTGCCGTTGGGCTTGGGGACGACCACCGGGTTGGCGAGCCATTCGGGGTGGAGGACTTCCCGGATGAAGCCAGCTGCGAGGAGCCTGCTGACTTCGTCCCGGACGAACTCCTGTCGTTCTGGTGCTTGACGGCGCACCTTTTGCCGAATGGGCCGAGCGTCGGGACGCACGGCGAGACGATGCTCAGTCACTTCCCTAGGAACCCCGGGCATGTCGGACGGTTGCCATGCAAACACGTCATCGTTTGCCCGGAGGAAAGTGATGAGCGCGCCTTCCTATTTGGCGGCCAGGCGGCCGCCGATCTTGACGGTCTTAGACGCGTCTTCCCCCAGGGCCACCTCCTTAACAGGGACAGAGTCATCGGCAGTGACTCTGGCCTTGGGCGGGGGCGGACCCGAGGACTCGGGGAGCTCGGGGACGTCGTCGAAGGCTGCAGCAACCTTGGAGAAAAGTTGCTCGGCACAAGCGACGGAGCCCTGGATGTCGGCCGGCACGGTGATGGTGCCGTTGGGGCCTGGCATTTTGATCGTTAGGTAAGCGTAGTGGCAAGCCATCATGAACTTGGCGAGCGCCGGCCGCCCCAATATGCCGTTGTAGGGTAGCTCGAACTCGGAAACGTCGAAGACGATGTTTTCGGTCCGATGGTTGCCCTTGGTGCCGAAAGTGACCATCAAGGACACCTGGCCCAAAGGCATGGTGAGGCTGGGGGAGACGCCGTAGAACGGCAGCGTCGCCTTTAGGTCCCCACGGGGTACCTGCATCTTGCCAAACACCTCGGGGGACAAGAGATTAAGCCCTGCACCCCCGTCGATCAGCATGCGGGTTACCTTAATGTTGCAGATGGTGGGGGAGACCACGAGCGGGAAACGGCCCACACCGGAGATGCTCCCTGGGTGGTCCGAGCAGTCGAAGGTGATCGGGGACCCCGACCACTTGAGTGCTTGGGATGCTTCGGAGCTTGGGGTCGCCGAGCACACTTCACGCGCCAACAGCTTGAACTGACGGCGCGAAGTGGGCGTGAAAGCGCCCCCGTTGATGCATGCCACCGCTTCCGGCTCTTGGAAGCCGAGGTCTTCTTCTTGCCCACCGGGGTTGTCGCCGCCCTCGGCGCGGCGCTCCTCCCGCTGCTTCTTGTTCCTCTCGGCGAGGAACTTGACCGACCGGCACTCAGAGAGGTCGTGCCGGTCAGTCTCGTGTATGGGACACCACAGGCCCGAGCTCAGCTGGGGAGCCCGGGGTGGCTTTTTGCCGCCGTTCGGCCCGCCGCGTGAGGGCTTACGAGGCTTGGCCTCCGCCGCCGCGACGGGCTCGGACTTACGCTTTTTACCCTTCTTGTCCCGCTTCCCAACGGGGGCGAGAAGGGCCAGTGCCGTCGACCGCTGATTGGTCGGGGCGCGGGTCGTGCCAGGCACGGGCTTCCGCCGCTTTAGCGCACTTGTCCGCGATAGCGAACAAGTCCGCGGTGGACCGGACTTCCCGTGTGCCCAGCTTCTCAAGCATCTTTTCGTCGCGGACTCCCTGCCGGAAGGCGGCGATGACGGCTTCGTGAGATATCTTGGGGATGGTGTTGCGTACCTGGCTAAAACGTTGGATGAAGTGCCGCAACGTTTCCCCTTTTCGCTGCCGGAGAGCGTGGAGATCGCTCTCCGTAACAGGGCGCTCGAAAGTGCCCTGGAAGTTCGCCACGAACTGGTGGCATAGGTCCTCCCAAGAAGTAACGGAGCCTGAGGGAAGGTTCATGAGCCAGGATCGGGCCGAACCCTTCAGGGCCATCGGGAACCAGTTGGCCATGACCTTCTCGTCGCCTCTAGCGGCCTCCACCGCGGTGGGATAAATCTGGAGGAACTCCTCGGGGTGGAAGGACCCATCATACTTCTGCGGCAGCTCTGGCCGAAACTTGTTCGGCCAGGTGACGCGACGAAGTTCGGGAGTGAAGGCCTGGTAACCCGCTCCATAGCGGGGGGGTGCCGGCCTCAACGCCTTGCTGGACGCGGGGGCGCTCCCTAGAGCGCGCGCGGCCAGCGGTAGGGCCGGAGGAGGATTGGCCCTCGTCCACCCTATCGCGCTCGCGTTGGCGCTCGATGACGGTGCGCGCGTCCTCGACTTCTCCTCGCCTGCCGAGACGGTGGCGAAGATCTTGAACATTCCCCCGGGCCGGGGGAGGCGACCGAGGGTGGAGATCCGCCGCACCGACCACCGACAGGCGCGCGCGCGGCGGTCGTGGTGGCGCCGGCGGCGAAGCCGCTGAGGGGACGGCGCGGGCGCCGCCGCGCCCGGAGGAGGTGTGATGGCTCCTGGCCGCCGCCTCGCGTCGGGCCGGGTGTCGACCAGGTTGGCGAGATCCTGGAGCCATGGGCCCACAGGGGATGCGGCTTGCACCGGGACGGGTGGATGCCGGAGGAGAAAATGCGCCGCTTGCAGCGCGCTCCCCTCCCCGGGATCGTTGAAGTTGAGCTGGCGACGAGGGTGGCGGCCGCCGAGAAGACTCGGCGGCACCGCCAGAGGCCCGATGCCGACGACGCAACTCAAAGGCATCGACACCCGGTGTGCCACCGGTCTTGCTAAGGGAATCCGAGTCAGAAGGCGACGGGGACAGATCTACCTTTTCCTTCCCGGCAGGCAGGCGAGGATCCGCATCCTCTCCGGTAGGCAGGCGAGGATCCGCATCCGCCATGGCGGTAGGCTCGAAAAAACTCTAGACGCCCCCTACCTGGCGCGCCAGCTGTCGGCGTGTAGACGCCTCTAGCGGTGGTCCGGTTGGACCCCCTTTGGGATTCGGCCGGGGGCGATATAGAGTTCTTTTTATGAGCCGGTGACGGATCACGGGATAGATAATATTTGGCGCAAGAGACACATGGATTTATCCAGGTTCAGGCCACCCGGAGGTGTAATACCCTACGTCCTGCTTTTTGTGTGTGTGTTTGTATGATTCTATGGAGGTTATAAGGGTGTTCTTCCTTACAAGAGGCTGGCTTAGAGCCCACCGACGATGTTCTATGAAAAGTGCTATATGTGGATCTGGATTCAGCCCTCGAAGCAACCGATCTCACCTAGAGTCGTCTGCTTATCTATTAGCCCACCCTTTGCATGGCCTGGGAACTCCCCTTATATAGTCGGGGGTTCACCACAGCGGCCAAGGGTGACTTGGGTGCTAAGGAAACGCCCATTCCTCTATCTAATGCGCTGCGCCGATCCTCGAGCCATACGCCTCCCTGCCATGCCTTCGAACAGGGGCCCTGACATCTTTATGTCCAGCGAGCCCCGCGAGAGAGAGGACTTACCGGTGCTCTTCTGACCGAGTTGGCGGCACATCTGCTCCCGGGCCCCGGTGTCAGCGACCAAACGCGGGCCACGGGGCGCGCGGGTGATTTGACCCAAAGGGGCAAAAGGGGCTGACAGCGACGCGGGTGCGCGCGGGGCGGCGCGCCTGGCCGGTCAACAAACCTGTCAGACGGACCCATCCCCTGGCAGGGGCTATGGCAAAAAGGGATTTGCCCTGCGCGGATGGGACCCGCCCTGACCAATATCGTGCCCGCACAGGGCTTAGCATTTAATGCACGAATGACAGGTATTAAATGCTTCTGCCGGGGGTGAGGCTTGCCGGAGAAGCCAACACACTGGAGCGGCGGGCCCGGAGGAGGGCCCCGCAGGGGGACCCTGCGACCACCGAGCGCTCCAATCCCGAGCGATCCCCTCGGCGCCCGAGGGGCGCCGGCTGTCCCGGGCTGTTCCCGGGCGACCCTGAGCGCTCGGGGAGCGCTCGCTGGAGAGCCGCTCGGGACTCCTTTCGGGGAAAACGCCAGGGGGTTCGCTCGGGGACTTCCCCGAGCACTCCCCCGGGGCCCCACGCCCTGCGGGACGCCGGACGCTCGGGGAAGGAGCCCCGAGCGTTTCCTCGATTCTTGGGCCTCGGACCCTCGGGAGCCCGGGGCCCTCTTTAGAGGGCTTGCATGGCCCGAGCACCCAGGCTTAGTCCACCGGGCCCACTTGCCACGTCAATGGGGCCCTCGCCGTTCCAGCCGCCACGTGCCACGCCCTGCGGCCTCTGGTTGGTCTCCACCGGCGGTTCGGGGGACCCTGGGCCCCATTCCGCCGACAGATACTATTCTTTGATTCTGAGTTTGCTAATTATAAATGTTTTGCATCTAAAGCTAGCTGATGTTAGCAATGTTTTTGTGGATGGTTGGAGGACCTAATTCTGTTGGTGATGCTGAAGTAATATTCTGTAGATCTACATGGACAGTGCATACCAAATTTTATGGAGTGTTGAATTGTTTATATAGTATGTCCCGTGATATCGTTACACCAAAGGATGCAGCATTCAGCCAAGTCCATTCAAAGCTACTAGAACCCCGTTTCCGTCCGCACTTCAATGGTTGCATTGGTGCAATAGATGGCACACATGTGAAGACCATTGTCCTGGCAGAGAAGGCAATTGAATATAGAAATCGGCACGGATACACTTCGCAAAATATCATGGCATTTTGTGACTTTGACATGCGTTTCACATTCATTGTTGCCGGTTGGCCGGGATCGGTACATGACACACGGGTTCTAAACGTCGCACAACAGAAGTTTGTAGATGTATATCCAAGACCACCTGTGGGTAAGTACTATATTTCTTGTGCAAGCAACTCCGTTAATTCTACTAGCATATAGATTCTTATATTGTCGTATTTGTTATGTGTAGACAAATACTACCTTGTTGACTCAGGGTATCCAAACAGGACCGGTTATTTAGCTCCTTATAAGGGAACAAAGTATCATCTACCGGAGTTTCGCATATCGCGCGCGCCTTCAGGGAAGCGTGAGATGTTCAATCATGCTCACTCATCGCTCCGGAATGTAATTGAGCGATCGTTTGGAGTCCTAAAGATGAAATGGAGGATCCTCTTAGATGTTCTAAGTTACCCAGAGGAGACACAAACCCGTATTGTTCATGCTTGCATGGCTCTTCACAATTTTATTCGGGACAACAAACTAGCTGATAAGGAGTTCGATAAATGCGATGAAGATGAGGACTATATTCCTGATGTGGGACAGGCAACCTCTTCAGGAAATGAAGATATACATGGTGTTGCGATGGACGGCAATTCCATGAACATTACTCGGGAAGGAATTGCGGATTCCCTGTATGCTGCAAGAAAGCGTTAGTTGTGTTCTTTATTTTCAGTATGATTTGTATAACTTGTTATCTCTACTAAGACAGCGAATATGTTAAGTACGTACTGAGTAACTCATTGCACGGTAATTGTACGCATCAATGTTCATCAATATCCGATGTTATTCAAACATTTAGCCAAACGGAGGTAATACAAAATTGATGAGGTAATACAACAAATAAATTCAAAAAAGAGAGAGAGAAAGAGAGAAGAGAGAGACAGAAGAGGGACACATAGAAGAGATAGAGAAGAAAGAGAGAGAAGAGAAAACAAATAATGCAACTTGAATTTTTATTAAATTTTTTTGATTTTTTAAAATTTTATGAATTTTTATTTATTTTTTTAATTTCCTGAATTTTTCTTAAATTTTCTGGATTTTTCTTGACTTTTTTGAATTTTTCTGATTTTTTAGAATTTTTCCTCATTTTTCTGAATTTTCTCCTGATTTTTCTGTTTTTTTGAATTCTTCTGATTTTTATGTTTTTTTCTAATTTTTCTGATTTTTTTAGAATTTTTCATGATTTTTAGAATTTTCCTGATTTTTTATTTTTTATAATTTTCATGATTTTTAAAATTTTTCCTGATTTTTCTGATTTTCCTGAATTTTTTTAATTTTTCTGATTTTTATGATTTATTTCTAATTTTTCTGGATTTTTTGAATTTTTTGGGTTATTCTAATTTTTTTTCACAAAATTATATAATATACACTGTAGGGACATTTCAGACATTTCCTCATACAACAGCCAACAGCCACAGCCGAACCAAACACGTACAACCGCGGACTCACGTTCCAACAGTCACAGCCATCCAACAGCTGCTTTTCCAACAGCCACAGCCCAACCAAACACGGCTTTATGCTACCCCTTATGTTCGTAAACATTTGTCATTATATTTAAGACCTTGTGTACCTCGAAACTCAAAAGAGTGTTTAGGCTCAACTGCACTAATTTTTTCACATATCAAACAAGGTCCTAAAAATACATATATCTGCTTTTTGTGTGCGAGGGAATTCATATATCTGCTGTGTGAGTACTACGTGCTTGCAGTTTTTTGTACAAAAAAAATGAAATTTCTGTATCCTGTGCAAAATAAATGGTGCAAATACGGTTGCTATCTTAACTTTACATCATTGTTTCTTGCAAAAGGCACAAAATGTATATTTTTGCACAAAAATTGCAAGTGGACATAGTACTCGTGCATGCACATGCTTGTATTTGTTCTATTTTATTTTTATTTTTTCGTATATGTATGTTTTGAATCTTTTTTCCTTAAGGAAGTAATTAACTTGGCTGCCGAAAATTCCCTCTCGTTCCATAACAACTAAGTTACATCCGGGAAATTCCATATTTGGCATGGTGTGTGTTAATCTACTACTTCATTCATTTCACTATATTTTTCCTCAACCTCGAGATATTTCATTTAAAAATATTTGTCCACTAAAAAAAATCAAGAATGTAGTTATTATATTGATTCCACTCTATACTTTTATTAAATTGCTTTGGGAATGATTAAATGGTTGTATTATGTTATTTAATATGTATGCATGGTTATTTCTCATTTATTTTTTCTTGGAATTAGTACTTCTAACTGTGGGCTATGGACATGTGTAGTGGAAGAGGGAGTATATGTATAGGACGTATTTGATTGGTTAAATAAGTGTTTGATCAATAATTACTTTATTAGTATGTGGTTTATGTTATAATCATAAATAAATATTTTTAAATACGAATATAATAATATCAATTTTATGTCACATAAATACGTATTAATGAAGTAATTGTTGGTTAAATCTTCTTTTAACCAATCAAAATACATTGTATTATCCTAATGGAGAGTAATAAATAGTATTAAAATAGCCAAAGATGAAGATTATTTAGAATCAAAATTCGATAGCTAGAATGACATGCATTCACAAAGAAATTGGGGACTTTCGTTAGATGGTTTGGTGACGGAATGCATCGCAGAGGGGAGGAGAAAACAACAGACATCAAGACGACGGTCTTGGGTCCAGGCGCCAAGCGGTGGCGCAAGGCAAAGCGTGTAGGGTGCGCCCGAAGGTACTTATCAGCGACTTCCGAGAAACCTACATCAATTTCTCTTTGGAAAATTTTGGACTCCCTCAGCGAAATTCCGGATTATTTTCCTATGTTGGGTCAACAACTTACATATGTTGTCAGAGTGGCTCGGACTAGTGGAGCTTCCAATGAAATTCAGAATATGTGGAACGTTTCCGTGCATATGGTTTGGACTAGTGGAGATTCCGGTGAACTAGAAGTATAATCGGGTGTTTGGTTGGGCTTTTCAGCAGCTTTTCACTGGAAAAAGCTGTAGCCCAACCAAACGGCCAGCTTTTCAGCAGCTTTTGCCAACGGTAACTGTGCGCTCTGCAATGTAAATTCAGCTGTTTGGAAAAGCTGTCTTCTGCCAGCTTTTTGCAATATGCTAAAGCTTCAGTGCTCATTTTCCAAAATGTTGTAGATTGTTTGGATCAACCAAAAGCTATATGTTCATTTTCCCACAACCACAGCAGCTTTTCTAGACAGTCAGCCAACAGCAGTTTTGTCAACAACCACAACTCAACCAAACATGCCCTAAACCGCACTTTGCTGCAGGTTCATTGAATATATTTTTTCTACTTTCTACATGTATGTACGAGAAGATTATTCATAACTAGTAAAGGGTACTTTCATAAATAGTAAGAGCAGTTTAAGTGACTTATCCCCCCCCCCTTGTTGTCACACCGGAACTTTTCCTAGGCTGTGGATGTGAATTTAAATTTCTAATAATTTGAATTTGGTGAATTTTCTGGAATTTCTTTCGGATCTACTTGAATTTATAAATCTCCAAAAGGTTCTTTTGTGTGGAAAATAAATATTAAAAAATTAATTAGGATTGTATATATTTTTTCTAAGCCTAGAGTATTCAAATAGTTGACTAGAATTTTTCCAGAATTTTTAGGAGTTATCTTGTATTTATTGAATTTACTTGACGAAGAAATGGATATAGTAATTAGTTCTGTACATTATTTCCCGAGCCCTTTTTTCACTCGTCGGATTGCAATCCTCCGCTTCATATGCTTCCACACCAAAGGCGTAGTCCCAGAACCCACTTTCACTTACATGCCGTAGCGGTATCTTCAAATCACGATCGTCTGACGGAGATCCAACACACAGGACCAAGCCACATAGATGGCACAAACCTGGAAGCCACCTCCACTTAACGTACCAAAGTGGTACCTTCTAATCTCAACCGCCCATCTTAGATCCAACGACCAATGCATCTCCGCGTTCTCCCTCACTCTCACTGACAGCGGCCCCCCGCTTGTCGGGTTCATCGTCAACCTTGCACCGTCTCCGAGCTGGAGTCAGCCGCTGCGCCCTTTCCTTGTCTGCACCATGGTCCCATGCTCCCTAGGCCCCGTTCTTGAGCCAAACTCGATGCCCTCGATCTTGTGCAGTTGTGCACCTTCTAGAGCCATCGAATCATCCTTGGAAACCATAGAATGTGATCATTGATGTCTCCAGAACAGGAAAAGGGAAGAGTTCATATCCTTCCAACAAGAAGCTCTACCGCCTCTCTGAGCTCTATAAAAAGCTTCGCCCGGACCTCCTCAATCTCCACCACCAAAAATCCCCCTTGGAAACCCATCGATTCAAGTTCTAGGATTGAAACCAATTTCCACGGCCGCCTGAACTCTGATGAGCGATCGCTGCCGAAGGATACCTCGCTAGGAGGAGCAGAAGCCATTGCCGCGCTCAAGAGGAGAAGAAGAAGGCTTGACCAGGACAAGTTACTCGATTTTTCCAGTAGAATCTTGACTTCATGTAGACTCGAAGCACCACCGCCGTAAGAACCTCGCCGCCGATCACTTCCATCAACTTTAGAGCAAGCTGAGTATCTCGCTGAGTTCGCCTTGGTCTAATAAATCTATTCCACTACTTTATACGCTCGATTTCGTCCTATAACACCATCGTCGCCGCTCGCCATCCACAGTTAGTGACCCTAGGTCATAGTGCACAGTGCGTTGCTCCCACATGCCTATTGCGGCAACACTTTTTGCTTGTTTTCTCTGCCGCGACAACCCCTCTTTGCTAAACACTGCCGCATCCCGGTCACGACAGCGTTTTTCACCAATTCTCCTGCCAAGACAGCAACCAAACAAGCTTCGCCGGCAGTAAGACATTTCTGATGTCGCCATAGCACTACAATAGGTTTAGAAATTCAGAAATTTGATCGAACTTAGAAAATTCATAACCAATTTATACTAACTCCAAATTATTTTACTAGAACTTTTTGATTTTTTTTGTTTCTGTTTCTATACTTGAATATTCGAGTGGTTTCAAATTGCTATTTGAATTTTAATTCAAATTTGTGCCACATTTGAATATGGATCTTTGTTGATCCACAATTGTTCTTTTTCGTTAGAATCCCACGATTGTGAGGTAGAGTGTTACGAGGAACAAGATCGAAAAACTCATTGAGCAAGGCAAGTTACATCTCGATCATATAGCCATACCTATGTTTATGATCATTAATTAGAGTAATTAATCTTGTAGGTAGAGTCCTAATAAGTATTTAGGCAGCCATGAACCATAAAACCTAGCCACCCCATCACCCAAGAACCACCAAGAGTTTTAGATGAACCTGAGATGGTATCTTTGGAGAGTGTTATTTAGCCATGCATAGATGGTCAGACATGAATAACTAGGTTTTTTGATAATTTGATCCTCTATCTAGTGAGGAATTATACTTGAATCTAAAAGATGGCTTGGTAGAAACAAAGTAAGACTTTGGCGAGTCTCATACCTTTGTCAATTTCCGTAGAGACCGGTCTTGAACTACCCAACACTTGAACCGTTAGACACACCACATCAGCGAAATGCATAGTGAAACAGAATTAGGATCATATATGAACCCCTTTAGCTAGAATAAAGAGTCAAAAAAGGCATTTTCTAAGTATAATGACTAATTAAATTGATCCTATCGCATAAGTTTAGTGGTGCATTTTTTACTTTTTTCAAAAGTACTCGAAAAATTCATAGTGATAGAGTACGTGTGCCTGTAAAACTTCATCCAAAAATATAATCATTGTGTCTTAAAAAAAGACAAAGATAGTACTCATATTACCAAAAATAAATACCGTCGTTTATTTTTTTTTGTCGGACACAAATAATCATATTTTTAAAATTTTTTGTAGGTGCACGCAGCCCATCCATGTCTATCACTATGAATGTTAGTGCGTACGCGGGTACGTTATATCATTTCCGCAAATCCACCGCACAAGGAAGAATATGAAGGATCAGATTAGGACCGAATTTACAGTCCATGACCACCAGTCTACTATACTACTACTAGCCATGATTTCACAAGGGATTAAGATAGCCGGGCAACAAGACAAACATGTACTTTGGTCTTCCTGGCGCCGCCAGCTTCCTGTACGTGTGCCGCGCGGTCGCCGTCGAAACGAGAAACTGGGCGCGTGGTCATTGCTAGCGCGGCAGAGGGGGCTCTCAAGATGCAACGCGCCGCCGTCGAGACGAGAGCGACGGTGGCCAGTAGGAATTAGAAGAAGATGCATGCACGTAACTAACTCAAAACATGCTTTCGACTAACCAGACTAGGAGGTAACGGATGAGATGTGTGGAATTGAACATGTTGTGGAGACGTCTAGCTCGTGGGCACGGTAAAAAGGAAAAGAACGGAAAAAGTAATCTAAGAAAAATGTTAATGATTTATGTTAATGATACTTCCACTGCTTTGTAGTTGTCGGGTCATCGTAACTTCTGATCTAATTCAACTAAATTCATACAAAACTAAAAGATAGAAAAAGAAAAAAAATCACAGGAGTAAATGGTTTTATATACTATTTTAACTACTTGTGAAATAACAATCGGTATATCCCCACATACAAAGCATGCGCCACTTATTAGTATTGCTAATTTACCAAAGGTGATAGCAATTAGACGATTATTAATAATAAAAAACAATAATCATGATATTAAAAATATATAGAAATATTAATGACAAGTTCATACATGCTCCAAATGCAAAAATTGAGTAGAAAACTCGAATTTCCAATGCCATTTTATGTTGGAATATAAAGTATCTATCAATTCTGTAAAATATGGGATGTTTCTGCTATTTTTCAGCTCCGAGAAAAATTCACCTGCAGTTTCCTAAAACTGTGGGGAACTATGAAAGATCATCTAGGCCCCTAAATGGTTTTGATGGTTAATGGCAACTCAAACTAGAATTTAATGTTTATAATGAGTGTAAGCGGAATTAATAGGTTCCAGAAAGAAATGTCATCAAGGAAAGGATGACTACCAAAAAGGGTACAAAGGTGGTTTTCAGGACAAGAGGATGGCTGTGCTAGGCAGCTGTGCCACAGCTACGAAGAAGCTGGTGCTGTGCAAGGAGTTGCAAGCAAGGTGATGGTGGCTTGATGCGTCAAGGGCCGTGACTACAGTTGGTGGCAAGTAAAGCCTAGATTTACTAGTTTCCTTGAGTCCATAGGAAACACCCGTACTACCAAGAGGGATGAATCAGTAATGATCTATGGAGGTTCTTTTGCTCAATGCTCAGAGTGTTGGATAGTGGCACTGATGTTTTGAGGTCAGCGGCCCCGTATCAACAGTTTTGCACAAGTGTGAAACTGGTTTGTGCTAGCGGTAGAAAAACCCTAGAGGTTAGAGTCACCTGTGTGACACAGCTGTGTCACAGGTGGTCTAGCGCTCTATGACTCAGGTACATCTCTGTACCAGGGGAGAGCTTGTAAATGCTAAGGGACTTGCACTGCAATAGTTTGTCTGCTGAGTCAGAAAACTATTGGAGGTTCTCTCCTTATTAGGGATCAGAGTTAGTTGTGCGCTGAGGGCATGTGATGTGCCAGGATCAGGGCTGAGTAGTTAGGCTACGTCAGTTAAGAGTTCACCTGTGTGTGCCTCCGGTGACACAGGTGTCGATCTGCCTGAGCCGGTTACCGTTGTGCGTTGTGATTGGCTGTCTGTCACCGGTGACCCACTTAATCCTACGTGGCATGAGTGTAACGGTCAGGTACCTGTGAACCCTATAAATAGGGGACCAGGAGAGGTCTTCGACCTCAACCTTGTTCAAACCAGTGAATCATATTCGACTGTTGCAAGCCTCTCACTATCTGAACAAAAGCCAATCTTCCTAAGAGTTTAGTTCAAGAGAGTTAGAGCCTCTGAGCAAAGAGCATTGGTTCCTCCAAGAGTCGTTGCTGCTGAATCTGTTACTCTTGGACTGTCTACTCCTAGACGGGCGTAGGAGTTGCTGGTATCACCCAAACTTGTGTGGGCTGAACCAGTAGTTTGTGAAGGTGATCTGAAGTCTAGCTGTTGCAAAGCTAAAGGACTTCCACAAGCAAAGCAAGAGGCCTGATCACTCAGGTACTCGGAGAACAAGCACGATTTAGTGCTGGTGATCTCTTCGGAGTAGCCTCTCCAACGGAGACGTACCTCTCTAAAAAGAGTAGGGAACTTCGGTGAAAACCACCTTATCTCTCTGAATACTTCATATACTGCCTTTTAGTTACTCATTAGATCTGCATGCTTGTGTGTTCTTAGATATTCATTGTTTATCTGTGATAGATCACTTTTCACCTGTGTTAGCATAGCTGTGCCTCAGTTGCTGTATATCATATCTCTTACCTGTGTCAGCTACCTGTTACACAGCTATCTGTCTTGCTCATCTGTTTTAAGTCATTAGCTCACCTGTGTTACATACCTGTGTGACAGCTACGTGTTAATTTACATAACATATATTGCCTGTGCTGTTCACCTGTCACACAGCTGACCTAACCTTGCAATCTGCTAAGACTTAATTTGATAACCTAAGTTAAAAAGAATGAAAATAGTTAGCCTCCTATTCACCCCCCTCTAGTCGGCACCTTCGGTCCTTTCAATTGGTATCAGAGCAGGTTGCTCTTTGATTTGGCCTAACAGCCAGAGTTTAAAGGATGTCGGGCTATGAGGGTAAAATACCTATCTTTAATGGAACTAACTATGCCTTCTGGAAAAGAAAGATGCAAATGCATCTTATCGCCATTGATCCAGATGTGTGGGAAGTTGTGAGTACAGGTTACAGGTTGGAAGACGTCATCATCCCTAGCATAAATGACAAGAGAAACATTCAGAACAATGCTAGGGCTGCCACAACTATATTCATGGGTCTACAGGAGCATGACTTCAACAGAGTCAGTACCATGGATTCTGCCAAGGATATCTGGGATACTCTGGAGCAGATCTATGAGGGCAGCAACACTCTGAAGAAGTCAAAGAGAAGCCTTCTGGAATCACGCTGAGAGATTTGAGTATGAGCAGGTGAGGACATCAACTCCCTGTTCTCAAGACTCACCATCATTACCAACCAGTTGAAGGCTCTAGGCTCCAATCGGGTAGATGATGAAGATGTGATCAAGAAGTTTCTGTCAGTGCTTCCTAAGGGCCTACAGAACTCTTGTTCTGATGCTGAAAGAGAAAGATGGGTTCGACTAGATGAAGCCCACTGAAGTGTTAGGAAGGATACTAACACATGAGATGGAACTCAAGCAAGAAGGCAAGCAAAGCTCTTCCCCATCTGTCAAGAAGAACATTGCTTTGAAGACCACTGCTTCAACTTCACAACTTGAGAGTGATAGCAGTGAAGAACTCAATGAGGAGATGACCAGTGGAGAAGAAAATGAACTTATCCTCCTCACAAGAAATTTCAGAAAATTCTACAAGAAGAAGAAGCAGTTTGAGTCAAGTGACAGATTCAAAGGAAAGAGGCTGTCCAAAGACAACAAGTGCTTTCGAATGTGGCAAGGAAGGCCACTTTGCTGCTGATTGTCCAAACAAGAAGAAGGACAACAATCAATACAAGAAGAAGAAGGACTTTCATGGAAAGAAGAAGACCTTCAACAAGCACCCAACTTATTCCAAGAACAAAGCCACTGCTAGAGCCTATGTTGGACAAGCTTGGGTATCAGATGACTCAGGTTCAGAGGAAGAATCTGAAGATGAAGGTCAGGTTGCTGGAATTGCCATCAGCATGGCTGATGCGCCCAGCTGTGACACAGCCAGGTCACCCAGCTCCAAGATCAACGCCAAGACTGATCAGACGTCATCTACTTCTGCTCCTTTGTGCCTCATGGCCAAAGAATCTAAGGTACTTACTGAAGATGACTTTCCTGATTATGCTGAACTAATGGGAATCCTGGAAAGAACAGATAAGGCCTATGGCAGGGAGAGGAAGGAGAATATATCCTTAAGGGATAAACTCAGAGAGCTGAGAGAAACATGTGATGAGGTTTCAGATGATAGGGAAAACCTCAGGCTGGACCAGGAAAATCTGGAAATAGCTCATGAAAAGCTCAAAGCAGCTCATGAGCTTCTCATTAAGGAGCATGAGGAGCTTAAGGCAAAGCATTCCATGTGCACTGATATTTCCTCTACTATATCTACTGATGCACCCTTGCCTGCTCATGCTATTATTGAATCATGCATAAACTGTGCTAGTCGTATAAATGTTCTAACTTTCACAGGTTGTGTAATTGATAACTCAAAAGAGGCTTCAACCTCTACTGCTACTAACTCTGTGGATGCAGCTGAGCATAACAAGCTCAAAGAGGAGCTTGAAGAGCTGAAAAGGCTTATGAGGAAAGGCCTATGCACTGCCAACATTGGCATGCAAAATTATCAGCTAATTAGAGCTGAGATGCTCAGGAAGAATGATGGCCGAAAAGGCTTGGGTTACATTTCTCCTGCAAATAAGGATAAACTGCCTGCTGTCACTAACTCTAATCTTGCAGCAAAATTTGTGAGACAGACAGGTACAAATGACAACAACTTTGTTGGTCATATGCAGAAAAACAGGAATGTGGTGAACATTCCTTCTAACCCATCCTATGTTCTGCAAAAGGACATAAAAGGGAAAATAGTGGCCAAGTATGTAGGTCGCAGGCACTTAACAAAATGGTTGCCTGCCATCTGGGTTCCAAAGGTAACAGTTGCCTGTGTCACCGGTATCTTACACAGCTGTGTACCCACCAGTGTCACCGGTAACTCACACAGCCAACTAACCTTTTTGTCTAAGGTTGCAGGTGACAGACAGCCAAAAATGATTCATGTTATATCATCTGTTGCTAAGGCTGTCAATTTTAGAAACAGATCTTCTAACTCATTAACTGCTGTTTCTGCCTATGGTAAAACTGCTAAGGGAGCCAAACAAGTTTGGGTCCCTAAATCCCATAACTAATCTTGCAGGACACTGCCTCCAGTGGAACTGACTGGGTTGTGGACAGTGGATGTACACAACATATGACAGGAGGCAGAGAGGAGTTTGTAGAGATCACTAATGAAAATCTTTCAAGCAAATACGTGATCTATGCAGACAACTCAAGGGAAAGGTAAATGGCATTGGTAAAGTTGCCATATCTGAACATCACTCTTTATCTAATGTGATGCTTGTGGATCAGATAGGCTATAGTCTAATGTCTGTGTCACAGCTGTGTGACACAGGTATGAAAGTTACTTTCTATCCTGATGAGGTTATAGCCTCCAAACTATCTGATGATTCTCAAGTATTCAAAGGATGCAGGTCTGGAAAATTGTATATTGTCAACTTCAATGAACAGCCTGCAGCAGCTCCATGGTGTCTCATGGCCAAGACCAGTGTTGGCTGGCTGTGGCACAGGCGGCTAGGACATGTAGGGATGAAGCTTCTCAACAAACTGAGTAAACATGACTATGTCATAGGCTTAGAAAAGGTGAAGTTTGAGAAGGACAAGCCCTGCAGTGCATGTCAAGCCGGCAAACAAGTTGGAGCTGCTCATCGTCCCAAGACCATCATGACCACCACCACTCCTTTTGAGCTCATTCACATTGACCTCTTTGGTCCTACGACATATGAGAGCCTGGGAGGTAACAAGTATGGCTTTGTCATAGTAGATGATTTTTCTCGCTATACTTGGGTGTTCTTTTTGAAGGAGAAGACACAGGTTTACAAGAAATTCAAGCATCTCATTGTTAGAGTTCAAAATGAGTGGAAGGTAAACCTGGTCAAGGTCAGGAGTGACAATGGGACTGAATTCAAGAACTCCAAGGTGGAAGCATTTCTGGACAAGCATGGAATCAAGCATGAGTTGTCAAGTCCATATGCTCCACAGCAAAATGGTGTAGTGGAAAGGAAGAACAGAACCTTGATAGAGATGGCAAGGACACTACTAGATGAGTACAAGACTTCACCAAGATTTTGGGCTGAAGCTGTCAACACTGCCTGCCACTCCATCAATAGGCTATATCTACATCCACTACTCAAGAAGACTCCTTACGAGCTGCTCACCAACTCCAAGCCAAATGTCTCATACTTCAGAGTATTCGGTTGTAAGTGCTACATTCTTAGGAAGGGCAAACACCTTACTAAGTTTGAAGCTAAATCTGATGTTGGTATATTCCTTGGTTATTCCACTAACTCCCATGCCTATAGAGTTTTTAACACCTCCACAAAGGTTGTTGAAGAATCTATAGATGTGGATTTTGATGAGTCTTATGGCTCCCAAGGAGAGCAAGTTGCTAATGATGTAGGGGAGTGGACATTCAAAAGAAAGTCTACTGGTGAGATCAGACCCACCATCAAGGAGGAATCTGCCTCACCAAGTGATCAAGAACCACCCTCTCCATCACTGGGTGAAGACATTGGAGTTCAAGATGTTGAGTTCGAGTACAACCCAGCCAATGATCAACTGGATGCAGAGGACCTGACTCAGCCAGCTGTGTCACAGGAAGAACCAACTGTGTCACAGGCAACTCCAACAGCTGTGACACAGGTGGTTGACCCAGATCCCCTTGTGATCAGCAGGCTGCAGAAGGATCACCCTGTAGACCAAATCATCGGTGACATTAATAGGGGAGTGACTACTCGTTCTCGAATTGCTAATTTCTGTGAACACTACTCTTTTGTTTCCAGTTTTGAACCCAGGAACATAAAGGAAGCTCTCATGGATGCTGACTGGATAAATGCTATGCATGAAGAGCTGAATCAGTTCGAGAAAAACCAAGTTTGGTCCCTGGTTGAAAGACCCCATGATCATAATGTGATTGGAACAAAGTGGGTCTTCAGGAACAAACAAGACACCAATGGACAAGTGGTAAGGAACAAAGCCAGACTTGTGGCTCAAGGGTTCACACAGGTGGAGGGCCTGGACTTTGGAGAAACATTTGCTCCAGTGGCAAGACTTGAAGCCATCAGGATCCTCCTTGGTTATGCTGTTCATCATAATATCAAGCTTTACCAAATGGATGTGAAGTCAGCCTTTCTAAATGGTAAACTTTCTGAACTAGTATATGTTGAACAGCCTCCTGGCTTTGAAGATGCTAAGAAACCATATCATGTCTATAAACTGCACAAAGCACTCTATGGCTTAAAGCAAGCACCTAGAGCATGGTATGACACATTGAAAGAATTTCTGATCAAAAATAGATTTAAAATGGGCTTAGTAGACACAACTCTATTCACTAAGAAAAATGGAAAGGATTTATTTGTGTGCCAAATTTATGTCGATGACATAATATTTGGCAGTACTAACCGTTCCATGAGTGATGAGTTTAGCCAGATGATGACCAAGAGGTTTGAGATGTCTCTAGATGGTGAACTCAAGTACTTCCTAGGACTTCAGATCAAACAACTCAAGGAAGGAACCTTTATCTCTCAAGAAAAGTTCACCAAGGACATCATCACCAAGTTTGGCATGAAGGATGCAAAGCCTATTCACACTCCCATGCAAACAAATGGTCATCTGGACTTAAACATTGAAGGTAAATCTGCTGATCAGAAAGAATTCAGATCCATGATAGGATCCTTGCTATACTTGTGTGCATCTAGGCCAGATATAATGTTGAGTGTATGCATGTGTGCTAGATTCCAAGCTAACCCTAAGGACTGTCACAGAGTGGCAGTACGCAGAATACTGAGATATTTAATTCAAACTTCAGGGTTTGGTTTGTGGTATCCTAAAGGTGCAAATTTTGAGCTAGTTGGCTATTCTGATAGTGACTATGCAGGGTGTAAGGTTGACCGAAAAAGCACCTCTGGTACTTGCCAATTCTAGGACATTCTTTAGTGTCCTGGTCATCCAAGAAACAAAACTCAGTAGCCCTTTCCACTGCAGAAGCTGAGTATATAGCTGCTGGTAGTTGTTGTGCTCAATTATTGTGGATGAGGCAGACCTTGAAAGATTTCAGCATATCTTTTAATCAAGTACCCCTCTTCTGTGATAATGAAAGTGCAATTAAGTTAGCCAACAACCCAGTGCACCACCAAAGATCCAAACACATAGAAGTGAGACACCACTTCCTCAGAGACCATGTTGAGAAAGGAGATATACAGCTGTGTCATGTAAGGACTGAAAAACAATTAGCTGACATTTTCACCAAGCCTTTAGATGAGACTAGGTTCTGTGCTCTGAGGAGTGAATTGAATATCATTGATGTCTCTAACTTACAATAAAAGGTTTGGCTTGGCGTCTAGCTCATATGTTTTGCTGTTTATATTGCTTATATTTTCACCTGAGTCAGGCACCTGTGTCACAGGTATGTTCTATGCTCAGAGTTGAAAATATTTCTTGAGCTGATTGTGCACTCTCTTGTGTACATGTTTTCAATCAACTCTTATCAGTTTTAGCTTTGCTTGATTAAATTTCTGGCAAACTGATTTTGAGAAGATTTCATAAGGTCTCTCTGTTAGTGCTCAAGTGCTTTCTTTCTTATCTAAGTCTCTCTATCTTGGTGTTCTAGATGAAATACTTGTCACCTGAGTCATCCATCTGTGTCTCAGGTGAATGCCTTTGATCTCCGTAGGTCATAGGGTCTCTTCTCGCCCACCTGTGTCACAGGTCAACTACTCAGCTGTGACACAGCCACCATATACCCCTTCGGCCTATATAAGGCGTCGATACGTTTCCATAGAATCCACGTCCAACTCAAAACCCCAAACTTCCGCCTGCGCCAAAATTTCAAGTTTTTCGACGAAATCGCGGATTCCGCCCCTCTGAAACTTTTCGACGCATCGGAGAAAGCTTCCTGTGGTGCTCAAGCATCGTTTCCTTCGTGCATTATCTCTTTCTCGATCAAAGTAAGCCTCCGCTAGCCCTTCTTTACGCTCGTTCTATCATCGGGTTCATGCAATTGCTCTAAAGCTTAATCTAGGAGCGCATTGTTAATGTCTAGGGTTGGTTTAGCTCTTGTTCATCCTCCAGTATACATCTAGCTTGAAATTGAATGGCAAATCCTTGTTAAACCCTAGTTTTCTTAAATCTGCCGTCCGCCTCCGCACGTAGCTGTGTCACCGCTGAGGTCTCACCTGTCACACAGGATGCCTATTCAAACAGGCAGAGATCTCAGTTTGTGTCTAAGTCATCACCTGTGTCACCTTATCCTCACACAGGTGTCTCACACAGCTACTACCTTCTGCATCTCAGGAACACCTCTTTCCTACATTCTTTCTTATCTATCTTGTTTCTCCAGATGTCTTCAGATTCTGAGAGAGCAGACAGTGGCCTTAAATGGTCAGATCCAGAGGAGTCAAGCAAAGAGATAAACATTTCAGACTCAGATCAAGAAAGGGAAAGGTTGAGGCAGAAGGAAGAGGCAGCTGAGAGAAGGAGAGCAAATCAAAGAGCTTACAGGCAAAGAAGAGCTGCTGCCAAGAAAGCAACTGCATCAGTTTCTCAGGCTGGTCAGTCCAGCTCAGCTCAGCGTGCTCCAGCCAAGAGGACAAGATCCTCATCTGGTGTTACTCACACATCTCTGGGTAAAGAAGCTGCTAAGAAGCCCAAGCAAGCAGTAAGGAAGGTCTCCAAACCGTCTATTGCAGATGTAGTGTTGCCAAGAGGCACACTCACAATTAGAGAACCTGTCCCTGAGCCTCAAGTGTCTCAAGATGACCTTGAACATGACAAGCTTATTCTGGATGAGATGGATAAGCTGGCAGAGCAGATCAGCACAGAAACTGATGAGATAGTTAAGAAGCAGCTGACAACAATATACACTGCTAAAAGTTTTGAACTCTCTGAGATGTCTAGGCCAGTATCTATGGCTATTCCAGAACCCACAAAAGAAGACAGAGCTCTCATGAGGGAAATTGCAGATTTGCACCATCACTAAAGTCAGCTACTCATTCTGCGAGGTTGAATTGAGAAAGCAAATTATTGAGAAGCAGAATAACCTTTCAACCAGCTGTCTGACCACTACTTATCATAAACCTGTTGAGATCAAACACTCAGATGCTAGAGATCGTCATCTTATGCTACAAATCAGTGAGCTGATAAAGAAAGTAAACACTCTGCCAAGTGGTCTTGAGAGAAGCTCCCTGCAAGCTGAGATCAGACTCAAGCAAGGCTTGCTCTCACCTGAGCTTAGATCAAAGAGATCATCTGCTCCTGCTCCTGCTCCTGCTCAAAGCTCAAGGCTCAAAGGTCAAAGTTCAGATGACAGAGATAGAATTCTTTTAGAGGAGATAAATGAGCTGATAGGCAGAGCAAAGAACATGCCAAGAGGTGCTGAGAAAACAGCTTTGATGGCTGAAGCTAAAATCAAGCAGGGAATGATCTCTAAAGCAATCAGACCAGATCCTGCAGCCTTGTCTGCACTAAGCTCTAAGAGAAAAAGGTCTGAAACAGTTGTGGTGATTGAAGAACCTCAAGCCAGAAGGCAGACAGAGGCAGAAGTTGAAATCATTTCAGAAACCTCTCAGGGCTCCAAGCCATCAATTAAAGATCAGCTTGACCAACAAAAGGAAGCTATCAAAGAGTTAAAGAAGGAGATGCCACCACCTGTGTCACAGGTGGCTAGCCCAGCCAAGTCAGATCTGCAGACATACCAGAGGAGGAGTAGAAGAACCCTAAGCTCTACAAGTGTTGACACACTTTCCTCTCTGGATGTGCAGAATCCCATGTCTCCCTCACAATTCCTTGTGTCTGAGACAGAAGATCAAGCTACAAAAGAGGCCCATGTGCCTTCTTCATCTCCAAAGGCTGGATCAGTGAAGCCTTCTGATGCTGCCAAGTCATCTAGTCCACAGCTGCCCCAACCAGCTGTGTCTCAGGCAGAAGAAGTTCAAGCCCAAGCTCCTCAGCTGTCTCCATCACCTGTGTCACTGCCAGCTGAACCAGCAGTCACTTCTCCTATTGCTCAAGCTCCTGTGTCCTCACCTGTGGCACAGGCAAGTGGCTCAGCTGCCGAAGAAGAAAGTTCAGAAAGCCAATCAGATGATGGAAGGGGAGTGTCAGTGACTCCACCCAGGGCAAGAAAACCAAGAGCTGATTCTGATGAAGATTACCAAGCTGAAAGCTCATCCCCCAGTGCAGAATCAGTCAGTGAGCCTGAGAAGGAAGCAGAACAAGAAGACAGCTCACCCAGTCCCTCAGTAGGAGAAGAGGATTTGGAATCCAAATATCATTACATCTTCTCCTATGCTCTGAGGACTGAGGCCAATCAGATGCAATTCATTTCAAGGGCTGCAGCAAAGAAGCTTCCAAAGAGTGACCCCAAGAGGTCAAAGAGCAAGGTTGCCTCCATGAGCACAAGTGCATTCATCAAGATGAGGTCAACCTGCCCATACTTCAGTGAAGATAAGGAATACTTGGATCCAGTTTGCTCAGACCCTAGATTTCACAATGATCATCAAAGGGGTGTCTATCATGAAATCCTATCTTCAAAAGGATTTGTAGATTGCAAGGCCATTGACTGGTCTGCTCTAATTGATCAAGGTTGAGGTCTCTTCCATCTCTGATCCAAGCCTCAGGCCTTGAATTCATTTGCAATCTACAACAAGATTATGACCCAGAAGTCATCAAGGAGTTCTATGCCACAGTGTGGGTAGAACAAAGCAATCAGGATGTCATGCTCTGGATAACAAGAGGCCAGCTGCTATCCATAATAGCTCCAGAGTTTAACAGTCTATTTCATGCACCAGTGGAGCCTGGCATGCCAAATTTGTTCAAATTAGAGCCAGTCTCCAATGCTGACAGAAGGAAGTTCTATCCCAGAAACTTCTCCTTCCCTGCCAATGCCCCAGCAGATCATGTTTACTTCAAGGGGATCACAATAACTGCCAAGCATCTGGTAAAGATTCTTAATGTCACTCTTCAGCCTAAGGGAGGCAACAACGATGCAGTTTACAATCCAGTCTGGCAGGTGTTGGTGCACATAGCCAAGAATCAGCACTTTGATGTAGCAAGATATATTTTCCATGAGATAGATGCTGTTTAGAAAGACAAGAAGGCTAAGCTGAGGTATGGATCATACATCATGTACATGATCCTTCAACGAACAGGTCTTCCAGAATCAACATTTGACATCTCAGTGAAGACATCAAAGACCCAGCTTAGGCCTCAGGTTGATGACCATCCTGATGAGGTTGCTGTTCCTGCTCTTTTTGGAGACTCTCCAGACCCAGCTGTGCCAGTCCCCGGTGACACAGCTGCCCCAACAGCTCCTCAAGTGCCATCACCTCAAGTCCAAGTGCCTACCGGTGTCACCGCTGATCCTCCTGCAGCTGACCCAGCTGAACTAGTATCTGTGACACAGGTGGCTGACGATGGTACTCTGTCCTCCTCGCTGATGACTCAAACAGCAGCCAGAGCCTACCAGAACAAGGTCATGCCAACCCAGTTTGCAGCTCTGCGCAGAGAGAATCTCCAACTCAGAACAGAAGTCAACAGTCTGCACTCCAAAGTCGATCAATTGCAGACTCAGCTCTCAGAGGTTCTCCAGCTGTTGAAGACCAAGCTCCCCTGAATGTTTCTTCTCTCAACCCCTTTCTGGTGTTTTAGTGTCAAAGGGGGAGAAATATAAGAGGGAGAGTATTTTGGATTTAGGGGGAGTATTATAAGTGTTATATATTTTGGTGTATCAAGACTTGTTTTATTCTGAATTCTTTTGTCTTGATTACAATATTCTGATGTAGTAATGTCCTTGATATGTGTGGATGGTGTTTTCTCTGATATAAATTTTCTTCACATATCTTTGCTCTGATACATATGTTTGCTCTGACCATGAAATTTTACGAATTTTATGCTCTGATCATTCTAACTGCATCACAATAAAAATGTATCAGTTCAGTTAAATCATTCTCTTATGATCTATCAAATTCTCTAAACTGATAAAAGTGTAAGTTGTAGGAAAATACTGCTCACACCCAAAATTAGAATCTGTGCATTTGCATGTTAAAAGCAAATCTTATGTGCACAGCTTCAGGGGAAGTATATTCTGACAACCTGCACATGTATCACTCATTCGAATCTTTGTTTGAAGGTGTTGAATGGGTTGCCACTAACCACCAAAAAGGGGGCTATGAAAGATCATCTAGACCCCTAAATGGTTTTGATGGTTAATGGCAATTCAAACTGGAATCTAATGTTTATAATGAGTGTAAGCAGGATTAATAGGTTCCGGAAAGAAGTGTCATCAAGGAAAGGATGACCACCAAAAAGGGTACAAAGGTGGTTTCCAGGACAAGGGGATGGCTGTGCTAGGTAGCTGTGCCACAGGTGCGAAGAAGCCGGTGCTGTGCAAGGAGTTGCAAGCAAGGTGATGGTGGCTTGATGCGTCAAGGGCCGTAACTGCAGTTGGTGGCAAGTAAAGTCTAGATTTGCTAGTTTCCTTGAGTCCATAGGAAACACCCGTACTACCAAGAGGGATGAATCAGTAATGATCTATGGAGATTCTTTTGCTTAATGCTCAGAGTGTTGGACAGTGGCACTGATGCTTTGAGGTGAGCGGCCCTGTATCAACAGTTTTGCACAAGTGTGAAACTGGCTTGTGCTAGCATTCTGCAGTGCTAGCGGTAGAAAAACCCTAGAGGTTAGAGTCACCTGTGTGACACAACTATGTCCCAGGTGGTCTAGCGCTCTATGACTCAGGTACATCTCTGTACCAGGGGAGAGCTTGTAAATGCTAAGGGACTTGCACTACAATATTTTGTCTGCTGAGTCAGAAGACTATTGGAGGTTCTCTCCTTATTAGGGATCAGAGTTAGTTGTGCGCTGAGGGCATGTGATGTGCCAGGATCGGGCTGAATAGTTAGGCTACGTCAGTTAAGGGTTCACCTGTGTGTGCCTCCGGTGACACAGGTGTCGATCTGCCTGAGCTGGTTACCGTTGTGCGTTGTGATTGGCTGTCTGTCACCGGTGACCCACTTAATCCTACGTGGCATGAGTGTAACGGTCAGGTACCTGTGAACCCTATAAATAGGGGACCAGGAGAGGTTTTCGACCTCAACCTTGCTCAAACCAGTGAATCATATTTGACTGTTACAAGTCTCTTACCCTCTGAACAAAAGCCAATCTTCCGGTCCATTAGGACTGTGCTCTGCGACCTAGCCGGTCCGACATGCAGGCGGGTTACAGCGCCCAACTAAGACACATCCTAGCCCGCCACAGCACTGCCCTAGCCTTTTAGGCGGGTCATGTGGGCCGGCGCGGCCATGCGGCTGCTGCGGACGGTGCCATCTGTATGCGGGTGCAGAGATCGTTAGCGCGGCTGGTGCGTGCAGTCATGACGGTTACCGGCGCTGCGTGCGGTGGCCAGTGCAGCCGTTGGCCGGCACACGAGAACAGCAGTGTGTGTGCGCTCGCCGACGGTGTGTGCGCGCTCGCCGATGGTGTGTATGCGCGCTCGCCGCGTGTTGTGCGGACGAGTTTGCCGGCGTACAGTAAAATCGAAGTAGAGGTATAAGCATACACAAGTACACTAAAGTACGTCTACGGCAATTTTTTGTTTATTAATTATTCACTTTTCTCTACCCCAAGTTTGTTAGTTATTCTCGACGATGATTACAATCTAACAATTGGCTCCTACTCCATTAGACTAAGCCACTTCCTGTCCACGTAGAAACCACTAAGGACGGGTTAGTTAATCTGGGCCCATGAACAGCCGTATCTCGTAAAACGCAATCCAAATCGACATCATACTATCCTCGATCAGATACTAAAAGCATACGTCTGAACCGTCCCTTATGTATTTCCTCTCTCACGTCCAATCCAAAGATGCAAAGATAAAATGAGAGGGCATTTGCTTAAGCTATAGTTTATCTAAAATAGTTGTAGACTATCTGTTGTGAGAAAACTGTTGCGGATTGTCTGTTATGAAAAAATTAAGTTTCGTTTGTTTTGTTTGAGTGGTAAATATAATAATTAATTGATAACTACAAGGATAATCTCAGAATTGCATCCTACAAAAGCAAGAAAGCACCTCAAAAAATGATTTCTATTAATACACTGGTTTTAACTTGTAAGCAGGGAAAGCGTATTTATGATATTTGGTGTTTGGTTGGGCTTTTGGCTTATAAGTAAAAAAAGCTATAGCAAAAGCCCAACGAAACACCCCTTTAATAAACGTTAGGGCATCCATGACGACCATGATGACCTCAGCACCGGCAATCGGAGAATTGCTGGTGGGTGTATCACATACTGGACCGAGCTGTCTCTTTCAGATTGTTTTCTTGTAAGAGCATGCATAAAGGTAATCTTTTCTCGGATCATCTTTCTAGGTGTAAGAGCATGTATAATGGTATGTCTTTTTTCATATTGTCTTCCTAGGCGTAAGAGCATGTACAATGGTATATATATGTGATTGTCTATAACACTCTCCATGTCATTTGTAAACAAAATTGAAGATAACATGTATAATGATCTATCTGTAAGGCTCTCTGTATAAGATCCCACTACTTATGAGTGTATGATACAGACGACATGCATACAACAGTGAAAATACTGTATATAAGCCATCTATAAGAATCTTATAGACTAAAATAACAGACAACCTCACTCTCTTTTTTCCTTCTCTTTCTCCCACCTCATCAAATAGACAGCTTATGTCAGAGGAGTACTATTGTACATGCCCTAAGCGTGGCCATGATTCATGCCTACCGATCTACATACCCTCTCTTCTTTAGCAGCTAGTCGCAGACGTAGGACAAGAATGACCCGGTATTCACAATAGATGTACCATTATCACAAAGTGTTGCATAGAGGTCCACTTCTATACCTACATAGGCTACAATAAAAGAAATACAAATTTTTCCATGTCCAGTGCACCTTACTGAGTGTACATAGGTCCACCGCTGTCAGCAGCATCTCGTGGCGGCTACAGCTGCTGCTGTCGTGATTCATCTACATGTTGCTGCTCATGTTGATCCTATCCTATATAGAACTGTTCCTGCCGCGGACGTCGGTGGTCGTGGACGAGGCGCTCAAGAACGTCGGCGTCGCCGCTCTCAGCCTCATGGAGGCTATCGTGTTGGGCGCCCCGGTCCAAGACAGTGGTGTATCGTGCTGGGTTGCACTTGTTTCATGGCCGTGCTTATCGCTGGCTTCCTGTCGTGGGTGCGGCTTTGTTCGCGCATACGGCGGCTAGCCATCAGGTCTGTTGCATGCAGAACTTTTGGTTAACCAATTGTTGGGCAAGTCCACAAAATTTAGCTATCACTTGGTTTGATTTCAAAATTTAATAAAGCTGGCTTGTCCACATTTTATCTACATATTGACTTGCTAGTTGGTCTAGTTTGAATCTAAAATTTGACAAATATTGACTTAGCCCACATGTTGGCAAGCCAACAATTGGCTAGCTAAAAATTAGCTACCAACCAAGCAGGCTATAAGTTAATCCCTCCGTCCCAAAATGTAAGGCATATTTTATTTCGTTAAGATAAAACTTTGACCAATAATTACTCTATTAATATGTGATTTATGTGATACAAAGTAACAATCATAAGTAAATATTTTCAAATACGAATCTATTAACATCAATTTTATATCATATAAACTATATACTAATGAAGTAATTGTTGATCAAAGTCTTGTCTTAACCAAACAACATACGCCTTACATTTTGGGACGGAGGAAGTATTACAACTAGAAGCTGCTCGTCAGAATTACAAGGGCATCCTTCTGCCGCGCGTGTGCCCATCTAACACATGTCATTTTTGTTTACTAAGATTGTTAATTTAGCTGTTAGTATAATTTTTGGTACTCGGCGAATTACTAGCATTGGTCATTACATTGTACTCGTGCAATTACTCCTTTCTCAAATGTAAGTAGTCTTGAAATGAATATAGTCAATTTTTTAAAAATTTTGATCACTACTATGTGCAAAATTATATTGATGCAATTTATAAAAATAATGTCATTAGATTCATCTTGCAAAGTCTTTTTATTTTTAATAGCATATCATGGTCAAAAATTGTGGGTCAAAGTCTTGTCTTGGAGACTATAAAAAATGAAAAATGATCCACATTTGAGAACAGAGAGAGTAGTTCATAAGTCAGTGTTGCAACATATGGTTTCAGTTTATACATCTTTCTATTTTTCTTGTCTAAAACTGCACTACATTTAAAGTCGCCAATTATACTAGAAAAAAGTTTATTTTTGGTCCCTCAACTATTGACATTGTCTAATTTTGGTCCAAAACTAGACAGATATGGTCGCTCACTCCACTCAAAGCGGTTTATGGATGACATGATGGTGGTTTCGTATACATGACAACCCAGTCAGCAATAAAAGGGGAAAAAGACCAACAAATTTAAAAATATGAGAATTTAGAAAACTTAGGGAAAATAAATGAAAAAATAGGTTTTAAAAAAATTATTTGAAATATAAAAAATAAGTTATCTAATAAGAATAGGAAAATTATATAAGAATTAGAAAAATTGAGAATATAATATAGAAGAAATCAGAAATATTCCAAGAAAAATTACCAAAAGATCTTGGTATCAAAAATTAAAATTCATAAAAAGGAAATATATTAGATGTATTTTAGTAAAACCAAGAAATACAAGAAAACATAAAAATAATTTTTGAATGTTCATGAAAATTACTATGTTTCCTGATTTTCCATGAATGTTCTTAGACTAGTCAGTTTTCTCGAATGTCTTTGTTTTTTCTATAATTCGTCTGATTTTTTTCATTTCTCTAAACTTTTTGATTTTTCTCATTTCTCTAAATTTTGTGATTTTTTTCCATTTTTAAAGATTTCCTTTATTTTTGAGTAATTCTCTTCAAGTTTTATGAAAAATTTCCTAGATAAAATTTAATTTCAGAATTTTAAAATATTTTTTTTATTTTCTCTCTTTTTTACATTTGTTGATTTATTTTTAATTATATTTTTTCTACTTGTTTTATGCTGACTAGTGGGTTCAGGGTCCAATTTTGTCTAGTTCTGAAAATTATGAGTCATGTTTTGCCTGGTTCCTATAGATATGGAACCAAATCTAAAAAAAATCATTGCTTCTGAAAAGGTGGTGTTTGGGTTTCGATTAGGGTTCCTCTGGCGGCGGCCGACGACCGAACGCTTGACTCCCTAGATTGATGTTGGTTTTGATTGGATGGAGTTCAATTCCGATCCCAGCAAGGTCTCCGGATTATCTTTGATAGATGGGAATCTGGCAGGCGTGTGACGTACTGCTGCTGGACTCATCCGAGTCCGACGCAGATTAGAAGATGGCCAGACTGCTTTAAAAGGCGAGGTACGGTGGGCGCAAATCAACACGCAGATCAAATCTCTGATCACCGAATGCGAAGCCGGTGAAACGCAATACATCGGTAGACGGGCAAGCAGCGCAATCCTTGATCCCGGCGATCTCCCAGTTCTCATCTCATCCTGGTTCATGGATCCTGGTGGCGGTGGGGGTGAACAAGGGACACTTGGTGAGGGTGCTGCCCACCCGAAGCTGTCCATCGGGGCCATGACTGGGACTGCGGTGAACTCGGCGGATGGCTGGGCTCTCGCCCTGGCTGATTGCAGTGTGGAGGTGCAAGACAACATATTGGCGACAGAACAGATGATTCCGACAATGGTGGGCACTTCTATCGGATGTGGACCGGAGGACTTCTTGGAGGATGATAGCATTAATCAAGGGGACGATGTGGTGGAGGTGGAGCTACTGGAGGAGGAAACGGTGCAGGCTGTTCACTGGATGGTGCTGGCGCGCTACTATTCGATGCGTCGACCAAATCCGGTGATCATGTTCGAGGAGTTGAAGCGTGCATGGAGGACGAGGGCGAACATGACATACAAGCAGGTGGAGGAGGACGATCGCATCTACATCCTGACGTTTCAAACTGAAGGAGATTATAATCATGTTCTTCGTGGAGGTCCGTGGCTCCATCACGGAGATGCGCTCCTCGTCGCACCAATTGACGGCGAAACACCGTTTTCAGAAATTGAGCTAGCTTCGTGCCTATTTGGGTCCGAATATACAACTTACCGCTTGGTATGCAAAACGAGCGAATTGGACGTGCACTGGGCAGCTCGCTGGGGCTTGTCCGAGAAGTAGACGTTGATGCATCTGGACGAGGAAAGCACAATTTCTTCTGTATTCGGGTGGATTTGCCGGTGGAGCGTCCTATTCAGGCTCAGCTGGGAGCTAAAGTAAAGGGCAGGCAAGAGACGCGCTTCAACACTCTACGGTATGAGCGTCTTCCATTTTTGTGTTTTCATTATGGTTTAATGGGACATCCGGCTATCTCTTGTACTCGGAAGAAACGCGGCATGCCATCTCTTGATCTGTTGCCAGAGCTGCGGGTGTCTCCAACCAAAAATATAGATCATCGGGAGAATGTGGTTCGTGTGGTGACGATTTCAACTCGACACAATTTATTCAATCCGGTTGGCGTAGAGGATTCAGACTCTAATAGTCACACTAAAGCTCCCTCCCAGGCGATACCTACACCTTTGTTTTCGCATAGCAGGGAAGCTGTTCAACCGGAGCAACAAGGCAACTTGGCGGCAGACCAGGAGCTTTCTGAGCAGCTGAGTGGTCTACAGGTAAATAAGAAACAAAGGCGTGTTAACCGGGAGGACATATATCAAACAGCACAGGCAAGTAAAGTTCCCCTAGAGAAATCACTTGGCCAACATACATTACCGGGAGGCAGTAACAGTCAAATACAATTGGTGGAGAAGCGTACACAAGCAGGTTCACGCCCTCAACTAGAAGACCAGATCCCAGGTGGCCTTCACAGCTCAGATATGATTGATGCCTTACGTATTCTGAGTGCAGCTATTGAGGAGCAAGATATGTCAATGGACTCTGTTGATATGATGATCCTTGGCAAGCGAATAGCTGATCAAAAAGATGATGCTGATCTGCCAGATAATAGGTTGGCTCTGGTGGTACATTCAGATACAGGCGCAGGAGGAGTCTCAAAAAAAGGTAGAACTCACACACATCAGGTACCGGGTGTAACGACATGGGGACGACGGGTGGACAAGGAAGCTACCAGCTCTGGGGCTGCTGGTCAACTGGCGGGGACGCATGTGGCGCCCCGCCAGAAGAAATGAATTGCTTAAGCTGGAACTGTCAGGGGATCGGGAACTCCCGAACAGTTCGAGATCTTGTGGCCCTTTCTCAGGCCAACCATCCCAAAATTGTTTTCTTATGTGAGACTAGTCAGAAAAAGGAAAAAGTCCGTCGTCTTAGAAGTAGGTTAGGTCTTCGAGGTTTTGCTGGTGTGAGTAGTGATGGTCTTAGTGGTGGCCTCGCCTTGTTTTGGCACGAACATATACATGTGGAAATTCAGTCGTTAAATAATCGCTATATTGATGCGTATGTGCGTGTGTCTTGTGATGAACCTTTATGGCAGATGACTTGTGTTTATGGAGAGCCTCGGGTGGAGAATCAGCCACGTTATGTGGGCACTTCTCACTTCACTAAAAGCAGAATCAGATTTACCGTGGATGGTGATGGGGGATTTTAATGAGGTTTTGTGGCTAGAAGAACACTTTTCTATTAATCCTCGACCCCAGCGGCAGACGTATGCCTTCCGAGAGGCTTTGGCGGTCTGTGATTTAATGGATATTGGCTTTGTTGGGGCTCCTTTCACTTATGATAATAAGCAGCATGGTAATGTAATGTTAAAGTCCGGCTAGATAGGGTGGTAGCGGATAATAGCTGGCGTGATATTTTCTCGAACGCTACGGTTGTTCCTCTTGTTTCACCATGTTCTGATCATTCTCCAATTTCTCTCAAGTTGATACAGGAGCAACATATTCTGCACAAGGCGCGGCATCGGCAATATGAGATCCTCTGGGAACGTGCGAGCGAACTGCCAGAGATTATTGCTTCAGCTTGGCAAGACTCAGGGGAGAAATCTGATCTATGCTCAATTAATTCATGTCTTGGTCGTGTAATGCAGGTTCTGCAAAATTGGAGCAAGCAGAAGTTTGGTAATGTTGTCAAGGAACTGGAACAGCACCGGACCAAGCTGGAAGAGCTTGCACGTGCTAATGCACCACAACATGAGATTAGATTAATTACTGACCATATGCAGGAACTGCTGTACAGAGAGGAGCTGCTCTGGATGCAACGGTCGCGGATTAACTGGCTTAGAGAAGGAGATCGTAACACAAAATTCTTTCATAGCCGGGCAGTCTGGCGGGCAAGGAAAAATAAGATCAAAAAGCTAAAGGATTCGACGAGTATTTGGATTACTGACAATTCTGTTATGGAATATATGGCTACGTTTTTTTTCAAAGATTTGTTTGCTAGAGATCCTTCCTTGTGTCTAGATGACGTGGTTAATCTTTTTGAGCCACAGGTTACAGCAGAAATGAACGCTCAGCTGTGTAAGGATTTCTCTGATGAGGAAATCTCACATGCACTCTTCCAAATAGGTCCTCTTAAAGCTCTAGGACCAGACGGTTTTCTGGCTCGGTTTTATTAGCGGAATTGGGACACGCTCAAGTTGGAAGTAATTGCTGCTGTGAAGATGATTTTTTCCTCAGGTATTATGCCGGATGGGGTCAATAACACTGCTCTAGTGCTTATTCCAAAAGTTGATCATCCAGCTGAACTTAAGGAATTTTGGCCCATCAGTTTGTGTACAGTCCTGTACAAAATAGTGGCCAAATGCCTGGTAAATCGCCTTCGGCCAATCCTTGGTGATATTATTTCTTTGAATCAAAGTGCTTTTGTGCTTGGTAGACTTATCACAGATAACACGTTGGTGGCTTTTGAATGTTTCCATTTCATAGAACAGAATGTGCACGGCACTAATAATTTTTGTGCCTATAAACTGGACCTCTTGAAAGCTTATGACAGGGTGGATTGGGGTTTTTTAAAGAGTGCGATGCAAAGGATGGGCTTCACTTGCCGATGGGTCGACTGGATAATGTTTTGTGTGACCATGGTGAGATACTCTGTTAAATTCAATGGAGCTCTCCTGGAACCGTTTACTCCATCCCGTGGCCTACGTCAAGGTGACCCACTCTCCCCTTTTCTATTCTTATTTGTTGCTGACGGCCGGAAGGACGAATGGCAAAAGGAAAATTTCAGAGCTTACAAGACAAACTATGCAAGCGGGTATTAACTTGGGAAGAGAACAATCTCTCCCGGGGGGAAAGGAAGTTCTTATTAAAGCGGTCGCTCAAGCAATCCTGACGTATGCGATGGGTGTTTTCAAACTTCCAATTGGGTTATGTGATGATCTAACTCGTTTGATTCAGAACTTCTGGTGGGGGCAAGAGAATGGAAAACACCGAATGCATTGGATAGCCTGGGATAATATGATTCATCCTAAAAATCAAGGGGGAATTGGCTTTCGGGATATGCGACTTTTTAATCAAGCTCTACTGGCATGCCAAGCATGGCGCCTCCTTCAATTTCCGGACAGCTTATGTGCTCAGGTACTTAAAGCTAAGTACTATCCTAATGGTGTTCTAACAGACACAGTCTTTTCAGGGAATGGATCCTCAACATGGCAGGCTATTGAATATGGTCTGGAGTTGCTTAAAAAGGGCATTATTGGTGACTTGGGAACGGTACTGATGTCCGGATATGGCGGGATCCATGGATACCACGAGATATGCTCTTGAGACTGATTACGCCTCGTCGCCGGTGTCGCCTGAAATGGGTGGCTGATTTGCTTACACCTGAAGGGATATGGAATCATTCATTGCTACAGCAGCACTTTCTTCCTATAGATATGGAGCACATAGTTAAAATCATTCCTTCGAGCCGACATGACAAAGATTTCCTTGCCTGGCACCCTGACAAACGTGGTATATTTTCAGTCCGAAGCGCGTACAAGTTGGCCCTTCGCGATTATTTTCAGGGTCAAGATATTGGTGCTTCTAGTGCTCGTCCGGATGCTTCGCGACCTAGATGGGATCTTATTTGGCGTTGTAACATTCCTCAGAAGGTACATATTTTTGTGTGGACATTGGCTCGTGATGCTCTTGCCACGCAGGTCAATAAATGAATACATCGACTACCAATCTTTGATCCGCTGCCCACATGCTAAAGCATTATGGCAGGCCATGAGGACTAAATGGGAGTTGCCTGATGAAAGCATGCTCCAAATCCAAGGTCCGGAATGGATCCTAATACTTTTGGCTCAGCTTAATGATGTGCAGCGCACAATGGTAACCATGCTGTTATGGCGCTTTTGGTGTGTCCATAATAATATTACTCATGATAAGCCAGCATCTCCTATTGAAGGCTCCAGATGTTTCTTGTGCAGCTATGTGGATTCTCTCCTTTCACTTAATCAATTCCCGTCTGCTGATCCTACTAAAGGCAAGCAAGCCATGCACTATTCTCATCCGTCGATAAATTCTCATGTGTGTGCAGGATCCTCACAAGTGGGGAGGCTAAGCTGGTCCCCGCCTCCGGAAGGATGGGCCAAACTCAATGTGGATGGCTCCTATGTTGCTGAGAGTGGCGAGGCTAGTACGGGAATGGTTCTTCGAGATCATAATGGTGCAATTCTTTTTGCGGCTTGCCGATACCTTCGTCGATGTACTAGTGCACTTGATGCGGAGCTGGCGGCATGCCGGGAAGGACTATTATTGGCGCATCAATGGACGAATAGGCCAATTTTATTGGAATCAGATTGTGCTGAAGTGGTGGCTATGGTAATGCCTACACATCAGGACCGTTCTATCTTAGTGCATCGAGTTCACGAAGTTAAAGATCTCCTGTTTGGCGAAAGAGATGTTAAACTTAACAAAATATCTCGTGATCAAAATAGGGTAAGTCATGAACTTGCTGCTATAGGAAGACTGCAACATCGAACCGCTTGTTGGGTGGGCAGTTTTCCAGAGGAACTGAGTCAAGTGATTGACGCGGATTGTACCCATATTATTGATTAATGATATCTCTTTCCTTCGCAAAAAAAAGGAACCAAATCTTGATTCCGCCAACAGTAGAGGGACCAAAAATAGACTATTTGCATTATACTATCCATGATTTCTTTAACACACTACAGATATGCGGGGGTTGAACAGACGTACTAGCAATCCCCTAGGAGGCTGTGAATGGCGCCTCCCGAAGGAAAGGGTTCTCAACTTGTACTTGCCTTTTTTCTCGGAGGGTCCAACAAAATTTAAGGGGTAGACGTATTGTTATGCACAAAATTTTAAACAATACATGTGCATCTTTGTGTCAATTTATTCCCTGTTCTTATGATTAATCTGTGATAATTGTTAAAGGTCGCTGGCACGTATTATAGCGTCTTTGGTTGTTTAACAGTTTATCAGCATGAGCTCATAATATCACAACACAACATCTCCTTGGATCTAAATTACTGCTAGCTAGCCCTAATGTGATAAAAAATACCGGGACAAGTGTAACCACGTGTAAAATATTGACTTACACTACTACAGAATCGTCTATCCGAGGCGCCATATCCGAGGTGGTTAAGTAAAAGCGCCACGACATATGTCGGAAGCGGTTAGCACGAAAAAACTGCCTCAGATAACAAGTTCGGGAGCAACTGCCACGGATAACGACCACATCCGAGGCGGTTAGAAATAAGGAACTGCCTCCAATGTTATCCGAGGAGGTTAATTATTCCTGACCGCCTTAGATATGGACGTTATCGGAGGCGGTTATATACCGTCAACCGCCTCGGATAAGCAAGTACATATCAGAGGCGGTTGCCGATATATAACCGCTTCGATTTAGTTGATATCCGAGGCGGTTGTTTGGATTTAACCACCTCCAATATGATTCACAGTATTTATTGTGCTGCGCGAGCAGACATACGACCAGAGGATGATTATGTCTTAAATGTGGCGATATGCAGGCGAGTTTTTGAGCGATTTGCTGGCGATTTTTCAGTGGAGAAGCTACATTTGGAAGAGAAGTTGGAGATAATACTTCCTTGTTGATTACGAAAGGTTAGTGTTTAGTTTTTGAGTCATTTTATCCAATAATTTTTGTTGATTTTGCTTTCTTTCTTGGACATTGAGAATATTCAATTATATGATCATAATTAGATCAATGGAGATGTTTGACTTATCGTATGTTTGTATGCATAGAAATTTGTTGTTAAGGTATGCAAATTTTGAAGGAATTCTAAAATTTGTGGGTAAAAAGGAAAAAAATAATGATGGATTAGTTTTGTGGCATATTTAATTTTTATATGCAAGAAGTGGTAATTTGGTTAGTTATACGTTAGTAATTGAAGCGAGTCGACGCGTATAGGTTAGTTATATTAGTCAAATAGTATGGCTATTTAATTATATTAGTTAGTTAGGTTAGTAATTATTTTTAGAATTCGATTATGTTAGTAATTGAAGAAATGTGTTAAACTCATGTCACGAAGTCGATGCACTTTATATTTTTAACTAAAATTTCAACTTTCCATATGCACGGCTTAGATGGATCGATCGTGGATGTACGGAGCTCGCAATACAGAGGCGTATAGAGATGGAGTGAGTGCATTTATGGCAGCTGCCGAGGCAGACATGTTGAGACAGGGTAGAGGTGACACATATTGTCCATGCCTAGACTGTGGTAACGTAAGAATTTTTGAGCTCCATCATATTGAGTACCACATCTTCAAGAGAGGTTTTACGGAAGGGTATTCAACTTGGACCAAGCACGGCGAAGATCAAGCCGTAGTATCAGATGATGATATTTTCGCCGATGAAGAAGCAACCGATATGCCATTTGATATCCCTTGTGATTCGCACCATGAGATGTCCGATGATCCCGACTCGATGCCTGAGCTAGAACAGATGTTGCGTGATTTCGAAGGGCACGAAACCGACAGAGAGTACCAACAATTCCTAGGCTTGATGGGGGCATCGGAGAAACCACTATTCGCAGGATGCAAGGCTAAGTTCGCTTTGTTATATGCTGTGCTTGAACTATTGAAGCTGAAGGCGAGCAATAGCTGGTCCGACAAGAGCTTCAACGAGTTGTTGGGCCTCCTAGGTGACATGCTTCCGGAGGGGAATGAGTTACCCATAAGCACATACAGAGCCAAGAAGGTGCTTTGTCCCTTAGGACTGAAAGTTGAAAAGATACATGCATGTCGGAACGACTGTATGTTATACCGGAAAGAGTTTGCGAAGCTACATTCATGCCCTGTGTGCAAGGCTTCTCGGTACAAGGGTAAGATTGGAGTAGAAAGAGCTAAGGAATTCGTCAAGGTGACGAAGGGGACTCCTGCGAAGGTTGCTTGGTACCTGCCTGTAATCCCACGCCTGAAGCGTTTGTTTGCAAACCCGAAGGAAGCAAAACTGGTTCGCTGGTATGCGGACGAGCGGAAGACATCTGATGGAAAGCTGAGACAACCTGCCGATGCTATCCAGTGGAGAAACATCGATAGGAAGTATCCCCAATTCGCTGTGGAAACTAGGAACGTAAGGATTACACTGAGTACGGATGGAATGAATCTATTTGGCAACATGAGCAGCCGACACAGCACCTGGCCCTTACTTCTCAGTATGTACAACCTACCTCCCTGGCTTTGTATGAAATAGAAGTACGTTATGATGTCCATACTTATCGAAGGGCCTAAGCAACCTGGTAACGACATCGACGTGTATTTCCAACCGTTGATGGATGATCTACAAACACTGTGGAACATAGGAGTGCAGGTATGGGATGCGGACAAAAGAGAATACTTTACTCTGCGGGCCATGCTGTTCTACACAATCCAAGACTTTCCCGCTCTCGGCAACACCTCCGGTCAGACGGTTAAAGGACACAAAGGTTGTGTCATATGCATGGAGAATACCATGAGCCTAAGTTTCAAGAATTACGGGAAAGTCGTGTACATGGGTCACCGGCGGTTCCTACCTATAAGGCACCGTTACCGGAGGTGGAAGTCATAGTTCAACGGGAGAATGAAGAACGGTGCGAAACCAAGGCCATTAAGCAGTGTAGAGATATTTGAGAAGGTTAGCGATGTGAATGTCGTGCTCGGAAGGGTCGGAAAAAGAAGGCCGCTGATGAGTCCACATACTGGAAGAAGCAATCAGTGTTCTGGGACGTACCATACTGGAAGGATCTAGAAGTCCGGCACTGCATCGATGTGATGCACATAGAGAAGAATGTTTGTGACAGCATGTTGGGTCTACTGCTAAACATGAAGGACAAGATGAAGGATGGCATTAAGGCCCGACTTGACATGGTTGATATGGGAATCAGGCCAGAGCTGGCGCCTGTACTTCTGCCTAACGGGAAGACATACATCCCCCCTGCCTGTTACACTTTATCCAAGACCGAGAGAACCGAGTTTTGCAAGTTCTAGCATGGCGTGAAGGTTCTGTCAGGCTACTCTGCCAACATCAAGAGGCTCATCTCGGTGCAGGACTTGAAACTAATCGGCATGAAGTCTCATGACTACCATGTTATGATGACACAGATACTTCCAATTGTAATCAGGAATATTCTGCCGCCTAACGTCCGGGAATCAATCACCAACCTGTGCTTCTTCTTCAACAAGATTTCACAGAAGATGATGGACGTATTCAAGCTAGATGATCTGGAGTTAGCGGCGGCAGAGGCTGTTTGTCAGCTAGAGATGTATTTCCCCCCGTCTTTCTTTGATATAATAGTGCATCTCATCGTCCACATTGTGCACGAAATCAAGATGTGCGGGCCCGTCTTCCTTCGAAGCATGTATCCGTTCGAAAGATTCATGGGAATCTTGAAGCACTACGTGCGAAACAGGTATCGACCGGAGGAAAGTATTGTCGAAGGTTATGCTGCAGAAGAGGTTGTCGAGTTTTGTGTTGACTACATGGAGTCGAACCAACCGATTGGCCTGCCACGCTCTCGGCACGAAGGCGGGCTTGATGGTATTGGGACCATCGGAAAGAAATCTATAACAACCTATCAAGTAGGACACGCTCTTGCCCATTTCACGGTGTTGCAACACACGACCGCCGTTGCCCCGTACATGGACGAGCACAGGGCAAAGTTAAGGCAAGAGCATCCAAATAGAACCGATGCGTGGAGGACGAGAAAGAGCATAACAAAGAATTCAACAAGTGGTTCAAGGAGCATCTTTATTTAGGTGCCTCTAGCGACATGCTTACCTAGTATGCGAAGGGCCCAACATTCGAAGTTGTCACTTGGCAAGGATATGGCATTAACGGATATACATTCTACACGAGAGATCAAGATAAGAAAAGCACATTTCAAAATAGTGGGGGTCCGCATAGAGGCTTCTGACTTGAGCGAGAAACGGAGCTGGTACTATGGGTTCATCGAGGATATTTGGGAGTTGGACTATGTGTACTTCAAGTTTCCATTATTCCGATGCCGTTGGGTCAATCTGCAATCTATGAAGATCGATTTCCACGGCTTCACAACAGTAGACCTTGAACGTGTTGGATTCAAAGATGACCCATTCATTCTAGCCAATCAAGCTCACTAGGTGTTTTATGTGACCGACCTGACGAAGAAGAATCTTCATATTGCCCTACAGGGTAAAAGGAAGATTGCCAGAGTTCAGGGTGTGGTGGATGAGGATGAATACAAGATCTTTGAAGATGCTCCTCCGATGCAACATAGCATTAGAGATGCGATTACCGATGAACCTAATGAACCATGCTACGTACGTGAAGATCATCAAGAAGGGCTAGAGTTCGAAGAGGAAATGCCTCGCAAGAAGAAAAGGACGAGGAAGCAGAGGCAATGAAATGATTTTGTTGGTTGAAACATGCAAGAAACATATATGCGCAAATGTTGATATATAGAGATGCTTGTTTTTTTCATGTTAATACTTCTGAGATAGTGCTGATGTTAATACTTGTGAGATAGTGCTGATGTGAATACTTCTGACATAGTGCTGATGTGAAATGCAGATATTCGGGCGGTTATAATCACGTAACCGCCTCCTTTAAAGTACATCCGAGATGGTTATTCCCAATAAACCGCCTCCTTTAAGTAATACCCGAGGCGGTTACGAGAAAGCAACCGCCTCCTTTAAACAATATCCGAGGCGGTCAGATTCACCAAACCGCCTCCTTTATAGGATATCCGAGGCGGTCAGATCCGGTTAATTGCCTCGGATAACTTACCGTATATAACTCAAACCGGCACAACCGCCCGCGCATCCCCTTCACAAAAACCTCCCTCATCCACAGCCTCCTCCTATCGCCGGAGCACCTCCTCACCGCATTGCCGAGCGCCGGCCACCGTGTCCTCCCCAAACCGGCGCCCTCCTCCCCAAGCTCCGGTTCGCCTCCCCTAGCGGCGGCGCCTCCCCGAACCGGCGCCCTCCTCCCCAAGCTCCGGTGCGCGCGCCTCTCCTAGGGGCGGCGCCTCCTCGAACCGGCCTCCTCCGCAAGCATCGGCGCCTCCCCGGACCGGCCTCCTCCCCAAGCACCGGCCTAGGGTACATTGCGGTTTGATTTGGTGCCTCCCTTGCTTTTGCTTAGGGTTTAGGTTTTCTAATAGCCTTGGGGATGCCTTTGCGTGCTTGCACTTGACTTAGATACGCTAATAATGTGAATGCAATGCCACATATTTGCTGATATGGCTGAAATCCTTTGATAATCTGACATGTGGATATTTGGTTATGTTAGCTCCGTAGCTCTAGTGAGATAATCCTTGGGGATATTTGGTTCCTCTTAAAGTTAAGGTGTTTTTTGACTAACTTTCAAAATTAGCATTCTCACTAAGGATAATTTATTTAGGAGAGGGTGGACTGGAAATACTAAATGTATGTTTTATAGTGCGGACGACTCTACTGATCACTTGTTCTTTCATTGTGTGTTAGCCAAGTATGTGTGTACTCATATGTGCTTATAGATTTGACAATGTAACTACTTCATTTCAGATGTATGTGGCTGGGTTATTCAGTTTCCTAGTAAGACTAGATAGTTAGTTGCATCTGGATCGTACGTGCAATTGTCTTTCAAATTTCAGCAGCGCCCATGTTTATGATAGCTGTCAAATCCATTGTACTGAACATATTAATCTCGATGTTGCATGTCCACATATGGTAGTCAAAATCTTGGATGATAGATAGACCACTTGCTAATTAGAGATGTCTGCGTAACGCCAGAAGTGTATTTCTAACATATGATCAATATAAACCATACCAACTGTGGAACAAGTTGAATGCGGAAGCAACCTAAGTAATGATCTAACATATTTCTAACATAGGAAAAGGAGGGGTTGAAATGTAGCTTAGTTTTACTTCAGTTCTTACATATAATTTTTTTGTACCTCCTTGGGCAATGTATGTGAAGAAAGAGTTTGTACTAATTTCGTTAAGTACGTTCATTTTGATTCACTCAACTGCAAATCCACTATGTTTTTATCCTTATTAGAATGGAGACGAACTCCCCGCCGCCGTCCCCTACGATATCACCGTCGGGGTCGCCAAGACCATCGACATCGTCAGGAAAGGGTTCTCGCAAACCAAGGAAACCATCGGGAAGGCCGAAGGGCAGATGGGTAGTTGAGAGATTGGATCCGGTGACCGGAGTCTGCTTCAAAACTGGCTGATGATGTTGAATATCCTTTAGCGGAGCTAGCTCGCCAGCACGTGGCGGGACAACCTATGGTGGACGCTAACGTGAACTTGGGCATAGCTTGCCAGAAGCTCCATGATCATTACCTCGAGATGTCGAACAGGCCATTCCCAGATACAAGAATCAGCCTCATGGTTTTCTTCAAGGAGGAGCATTTCAAGCACCGTACCGGATATATGTTTCCTGTGGAATTCACGGACATCTTCAACATGATGCACTTCCCGTGAGCTGGACGCCAGTCTCATGAGATGCTTCACGCTGTAAGTCCTTACAACACAGCACCGTTATGTTTTATCACCGCTAAGTGCCTGCAATATAACTCGTTCTTCTCCTATACTCAGATACATGCTTGATCTGAGCGAAAGAAGAAAGATGCAGAACTCTGTGGGGTTCGGCGACTCACATTTGATCTCGGCCCAAAGCATCGCGGCAAATAAGGACATGGTGCGGGATTACATCGTGCATTTACTCCGTGAGTACTCCACACGAGATCACATCCAGGTTGCCTATAACATCGGGTAAGCCACATCCTTTGCAAATTCTCATGGTTCGATGGCTAAACAGGTAATAACTTCGTATTGTATAACCAGGGGCCATTGGATCCTCCTCGTGATCATGCCGAAATGGAATAAGGTATATTACCTTGATTCCATGAGGCGTAGTATTGACGAGCGCAAGCAAGAGTACGTGGACATCATGCGTCTACTCGACGAGTGAGTACCAAAACTTTTGACTTCGTCCATGCCTATTCTTTCTTCTTCACAAAGGAAAAGACAGTTCGATGCTAATTGTTTTGAATTACCTAGAGCGTTTGACACGTACGTCAAACAAGGAGGGAGGCACAAGAAAGTCAAGGAAGGAGTGCCCGTCGAGTTACGGCATGACTCCAAGTTTAAGGTATTCCGTAATGTCCTTGACTCTTCGAACTAATGCCATCATACTTCTGCCCTCTATACCTAATCGATATCCCTTTTGTAGTGCCGGTAACAACCCGAAGGGACCGACCTCTGTGGGTATTGCGTGTGTTTCCACATGTTAGCCCTTTGCAGCAACCCAAAGTACGGTGATCTAGCGGTACGAAACCATCGCCACTGCTAATGTCTAGTGTTTAATCATGCTATTCGCCCTGAGTGTAAGCCTCATGTTTTCAAGGAGGGGCGAAAACCATGGCGATCAAATAGTTGGAAGATATGGACCTCGCCCAGATCCGGTCGCACATCGCTAGCTTCCTAAATAACGAGATCATTAGTCCCGAAGGACGCTTCAATTTCCCGGCGGCAAGCTAGGAACTTAGGATTGCGATTAGTTAGATCATTACTTAGGTTTCTAGTTAGGTCATTAGTTACTTCATTAACGTCTACAATCAAACTTTGTAATTATCTATCCAACTTGTGGTTTCAAATGATAATTGCACTTGATGTTTTTAAATATCTTGTTCATTTTTTCTCTCACTGCTAACGTCACTGTTTTATAGATGAGATTTCTTTATCAACAGATATCATGTATGGAAGCTTTAGCGAGTGGTTCTATTCATGTGAAGAACTTAAGAGAGGTCTAGTTTTTTGAATATCATCAATATCTTCGCTGTGAATTGAGTATATGACTCAAGTGAACAAGTTTTATAATATTTATTAATTCATATGCGCATGTATGTGAATGTTTATAGTTTATGTCTTGTGGTCGATGCGAAAATGAATGATTGAAGTGTGCTATATAAATCTGTTGTGCGTGCTGTGATTTGGATATATATATAAATCTGTTGTGTGTGCTGTGATATATCATATAGATGAACTGTTTACTTTTTCAGGGAGGCTAGTAAATCAGGCAAAATAATGCCTATTTAAAAACATATCCGATGCGGTTGCAACTAAACAACCGCCTAGGATATGTACTTCAACCGCCTCGAATAAGCGCTTATCGGAGGCGGTTATATTTCCCTAACCGCCTCGGATAATGACTTATCGGAGGCGGTTATTATCGGAGGCGGTCAGGATAACATAACTGCCTTCGATAAGTCATTATCCGAGGCGGTTAGGGAATATAACCACCTCCGATAAGCGCTTATCCGAGCGTTTTAACCGCCTCGGATGAGCTCTTATCCAAGGCGCTTGCATAACCGCCTCCGATGCATGCCCCCATATTCGCAACCACTCCGTGGAGGTGGGTGCTATAACCGCCTCGGATGTGCTATTTTAACCGCCTCGGATATCGATTTCTGTACTAGTGTTCACTACTACAGAACCGATTTGTCCAGGCGGTTCGGAAACACCGGGCGGGACGGTTTTTCGAACCGTCTGGCCGAAACAGTCAGGACAAATCATCTTTGTGCAGACGGTTATTGAACCGTCTGTACAAATAATTAGTACAGACGTAGGCACACACGAACCGTCTACACAAATGAACCGAACAGTACGTCGAAAGCATTTGTACAGACGGCTCCATCCACAAAACCGTCTGCACAAATGGACTGAACAGTACGTTGAAAGCATTTTTCTAGACGGGTCCGTGCTCAGAACCGTCTACACAAATGGACCGAACAGTACGTCGAAAGCATTTTTCTAGACAGTTCTGTACACATAACCATCTGCACAAATAATTTGTACAGACGGTTCTAGCCCTGGAACCGTCTGTATTACTGCTGTGGCAGGAAAAACCATGCTGCCGTGGCAGCGGAAACCAGCGTTTCTGCTGCCGCGGTAGCAGTCTGGTTGTACAGAGGGCGCTGCCGCCTGCTGCCACGGCAGCAGAAACATACGTTTCGGCTGCCGCGGCAGCCATGCGGCAAGGCGGCGTTGCTGCCACCTGCTGCCGCGGCAGAGGAAATGGCAGAATCCGCTGCCGCGGCAGCCGTGTGGCAGGGCGACGGCGCTGCCGCCTGCTGCCACGGCAGCAGAAACATACGTATCGGCTGCCGCGGCAGCCGTGCGGCAAGGCGGCGTTGCTGCCACCTGCTGCCGCGGCAGCCGTGCGGCAGCGGAAACAGAGGTTTTGGCTGCCGCGGCAGCCGTGCGGCAAGGCGGCATTGCTGCCACCTGCTGCCGCGGCAGCGGAAATGGCTGATTCCGCTGCCGCGGCAGTAGTGCGGCAGGGCGACGATGTTGCCGCCTGCTATCGCAGCAGCCGTTGCGGCAGGGTAACGATACCCGGTGCGGTACAGACACACAACATGTAGATGTTATGGCTTAGCATTCCTAAACTCTAAAGCGGTCCTGGCGCGGCAGTGAAAACGCTAGAAACAAAGTGATCAATCACAGGCATAGCATGCACAGACACACAATGTACTCATTGATCTTAGACATAGCATTCAGAAATAAACATTAAACGTCATTCTCAACCACAAAGTCATTCACATGCATTACTAGGGAAAAAACTCTTAAGTCATTGAGGAGGAACATTTTGAGGACAATGGAATTCTCCGGTTTCCTTCAACACCTCTCTAAGTATGAAAGCTATTAACTGTTTTTGAACAAAGTGGACGCCCTCCGTGTCAAACTCATCTGTAGGGAACTTAAAACTCTGTAGAAGGAATTTAAATAGCTAGGTTAGGCACGACGTCCGAACGATGAAAAATGGAATTACATAGTGTAATGACACTAACCGCCACTTCTACCGGACTAGAGCGAACGATCTGCGTCATGTATGTCGCGACATAGTATCCACAGAGATTGTTGCCCGGCGGCTGCTCGTGGCACTGTAGAAATCATGGTTACGTGCAGGGTAATTTAGTTTTACCGAATACATATTAGAACGTGCGAGGTGATTATTCTTGGGCGAGGGAGGAATTATTACCGGGAAATGAAATCGGTGGGTCGGTTCGGTAGATGTTATTTTCACAATCCCCCCCCCTTCTCAACATACTTCTTGAACGCCCCGGTGAGCACGTTCGTCAAATTTGCGTACTTCTCTGGTGGGTAGTCCCTGGAGTCAAAGTACGTGGCATGCAGATATTGTGGCTCGAGGCAGACGAGCATCCAGTGGAATTCATAGTTATACGGCAGAAGAATGACGCGCTTAGTAGAGAGAAGGAGCATGACGTCCGAAATGTATTCCTCGACCTCGTTCGGCTGGATTGGACCATTGTGCATATCACCACTTGTGGATCGAGGAATCCGATATTATGATTTTCTGTCCTAGCCTCTTGAATCATATGTCTACACATAGAAGTAATGTCATTGAAAGAGCGTATCAATAAGTTAGGCAATTCATTTAGCTTAAACAGTGATTAGTTTTAAGCACGAATTTAGATTTAAGGAAGATCTTCGCGATCCGCTTGTATCCTGGCTTAACGATCTAAGTCTTCACCCCTAACTTCCTTGTATCCTTCTCTTGTAAATATTGTTCTCTTTTAATATATTACTCTGTCGGAGCCTCTCCTACAGTCTTTCTTTCAAAAACAAGCATGGGCATCTGTGCACCACAAGAATGATAATGATCCTGATAGGTGATATGGATTTTCTGAGGTAATATAGTGTTCAGGTGTTGTAAAGCCCACCCTTGATTATTAAAAAAAAAGTGATAAGGATCAGGTGCTGGAAGCAACAGCAATGGCAAGCTCAGTAAGTCAAAAGGCAATGCTATCGCCTATGGTGACATCTGTATGTGGCGAAAGATACGAGTGTCTCACATAGTCACATGCTGATAACTGATTAAGAACATGCTCCAGGATGTTGGTAGGGTGCTGAATGATACCCTTACTATATAGGAGATTTTTTCCCCCACAAATACCATATAGGAGAAAATGGAACATGAAAAACAGCCTTTGTTTTAATTTTTTGCAACTTTGGATCATAGTTCACTGAACAATGCATTGCTATGTGCTCTATAATACTTCAATCGCTTACTTCACAAAATCACAAGCATTATACAAAATCACAATGCATTGCTATGTGCTCTATAATACTTCAATCGCTTATTGTAACAACTGAAAAATGCTCATGTCTGACTGCTTGATGTTTGCCTTGTTACTCTGGTGCTACTAATTTCTGTTTATTGCTTTCTACGGAGACAGAAAGATCATAATAGCTCAACACTCCTAATTTTGGTACGTACTAACATGATTGGGCAAACAAAATCAATGCTTACTTCACAAAATCACAGCATTATACAAATCTACTTGGAGTTTATAAGATGAAGACTCGATCTAATATTATGCCACATATAAGCTTGCTTCCTTGTATGCTATTACCACGGGATTCGGGGCGGCGGCGGCTTCGGGACGAGGTCGTTCGGGGCGGCGGCGGCGTCGGGGCAGAGGGATGGGCGTCGGGGGCGGCGGCGTCGAAGCAGAGGGCGGCGTTGGCCAGAGGGCTTCGGGCGGCGGCGGCGTCAGTGCAGAGGGCTTCGGGGAGGAGCTCATCGGGGACGGCTTGGGGGCGGCTGCGGCGGAGGAGCGGGACGGCTTGGGCGGCGGCGGCGTCAACGGCAGAGGAGCGGGACGGCTGAAAACCTAGGGTGGGAGATGAGGGCGCGGCGCGGGATTTGGGAAGACATAGACCGGCGCCGAGGGGTACTTATTGAAAAGGGTAATCCAAACGGCTCGGTGTTGAGAACCGTCTGGATTAATATCCAGACGGTTCTCAACACCGAGCCGTCTGGATTACCCTTAGTGCAGACGCCTTCATTCTTAGAACCGTCTAGTACTAGTAATGCAGCGGGACCCCTGCCTATTAGTGCAGACGACACGTACTATAGAGCCGTCTGCACTACCGTTAGTGCGGACGCTTTCCTACTTAGAACCATCTAGACTAGTAATGCAGGCGGGACACCTGTCCTAATAGTGCAGACGGTTCTCAATATGGAGCAGTCTGGACTACCATTAGTGCAGACGGATTTGTACTACGAGCCGTCTGTACAAAGATTTTGCCCGAGTTGACCTACGGTCCCACTTGTCATGACTTTCATGTTATTGATTTATTACTAGAAATGACTTAAACTTCTAAAAATCATAGAAAATTCATATGAATTCCAATTGAGTTGAACTTTTTTTGTAAATTCATATTTTAATCTGTGACAATTTTATGGTATAACTGTTATTCATGTTACTGTTATGGAAAAGTTTGAAAATGCCCTTAAACCCATAAACTTGTAAAATTCATAACTAATGCAAACAAACTCCACATGACAAGATTTTTTTATGTAAATTTATGGTTTCGTACGTACTATCACATGGTGTAGGTCTCATTCATATTACTGTAACTCAAAATCTGCAAACCTATTATTGCATTAATAGTTCATACAGAAAACCCTGGTGGCGATACATAACAATCGGGTTACATCATAGAAAATAACCTAATCTCCTTTAACAACCAGCCCTTCTTGATGATCGACGCGCAGATAGCAGGTGGCCCCGATCGGTAGTTGTTCTTCGTTGAGCGCGGTGCCGTCTCCAAGAGGGAACTCATCAAATTGATTGTACTCTTCTTCGTCCACGACATTCTCAACTCCGACAATCCTTCTTTTCCCCTGAAGGACTACGTGAAGTTTCTGATTTGCCGGGTCTTGGACATAAAAGACTTGAACAGCTTGCTTAGCGAGTACAAATGGTTCATCTTTGTATGCGGCACGTTCGAGGTCCACTGTAGTCATGCCGTACTTGTCGACCTTAACACTTGAGAGTGCGACCCAACGGCACCGGAAGAGGGGGATCTTGAAACGTACGTAGTCGAGTTCCCAGATCTCCTCAATGTGCCCGTAGTACGCACACACCCCACGTTTGTCCTGGAAGGCATCTATGCGGACACCGCTGTTTTGTACCGTGCTCTTCGTATCCTGTGCTCTGGTATAAAAGGTGTACCCATTTATGTCGTATGCTTCAAATTTCAGGATTGTGTGACTTGGCCATCTAGCCAACCAGCCAATATTCTCCTCTGTTGTACTATTAGCACTTCGAACCCGCAACCAGTTGTTGAAGCTGCGGTTGTGCTGTCTGGTAAGCCAAGCCTCCGTACGGCCTGGATTCTCTCTGCGTAGCTCGTCCTTATGCATGTTGATATACGGGGCTACTTCAGTCATGTGTTGCAAGACTACGAAATGGGCTTGAGATAACGACGCGTAGTCAGGAATGAGTGTTTTCCTTCCAATGGTCCCTTTGCCGTCCAGTCTCCCCTCGTGGCGAGACGTAGGCACACCTATTGGTTTGAGCTGTTCCATGTAATCGATACAGAACTCGACCACCTCTTCGGTTGTGTAACCTTCGACGATGCTGCCCTCTGGACGAGATCTATTTCGTACGTACTGCTTGAGAATTCCCATGTACCGCTCAAACGGGTACATCTGACGTAGAAATACCGGTCCACAGACCTTTATCTCTCTCACGAGGTGGACGGTAACATGGACCATGATATCAAAAAACGACGGAGGAAAGTACATCTCAAGATGACATAATGTCTTCACCACATCGGCCTGCAACGCATCTAGTGCTTCGGGATCGATGACCTTCTGAGAGATTGTGTTGAAGAAGTAACACAGCCTAATGATTGTGTCTCGGAGATAGCTCGGCTGGATATTTCGGATTGCAACAGGAAGCATCTGTGTCATCAACACATGGCAATCATGGGACTTCATACCAACTAATTTTAGATCTTCCATCGAAACAAGTTTCGAGATGTTGGCGGAGTAACCGGACGGAACTTTCACACCTTGCAAGCACCGGCATAGTTCGGTCCTCTCGGCCTTTTTCAGGTTATAGCAGGCCGGAGGAAGCCTTGTTCTGCCTTGTTGGGAGGGCTCAGGTGCCAGCTCGGGCCTGATCTTCATGTCTACTAAGTCGAGACGTGCGTTGAGGCCGTCCTTCGTCTTCCCTGGAATATTAAGTAAGAGACCAATCAGGCTGTCACACACGTTCTTCTCTACGTGCATAACGTCGATGCAGTGGCGAACTTCAAGGTGCCGCCAGTAGGATAACTCCCAAAATATTGATTTCTTCTTCCACATGCCGCTGGCCTTCACTTTTTTACCGCTCTTTCCAAGGACAACATCGATATCCTTAACCATATTGTACACCTCTTGCCCGCTGTAATGCCTTGGACATAAAGCTCTCTCCCTCGTCCCGTCAAATTGTTCCTTCATATTGCGGTACGGGTGATTCCTCTTAAGGAACCTACGGTGGCGCATGAACACCGTCTTACGGGAGTGGGCCAGCCACCTACTCGCGGTACCATCCAAGCACTGAGGGCAAGCCTTGTCTGGTTCTTTACTCTGGCCCGAAAGGTTACGTAGGGCAGGCAAATCATTGACCGTGCAGAACAACATGGCGTGTAGGGTGAAGTTCTCTGTTTGTACGCATCCCATACCTGTACCCCTTCATTCCACAGTGTTTTCAGATCTTCCACCAAAGGTCTTAGGTAGACGTCAATATCATTCCCAGGTTGCTTCGGCCCTTGGATAAGCAGTGACATCATGATGTACTTCCGCTTCATACACAGCCAAGGTGGTAGGTTGTACATACTAAGAGCAACTGGCCAAGTGCTGTGCCGGCTGCTCATGTTGCCGAAAGGATTCATTCCGTCCGTGCTCAACGCGAACCTTATATTCCTCGGCTCCGCACCGAAGTGTTCGAAGATCATGTCGATGTTTCTCCACTGCGCGGATCGGCAGGGTGTCTTAGCTTTCCATCTTTCTTACGGTCCTCCGAGTGCCAGCACAACAATTTGGCCTCTTTTGGGTTCGCGAACAGACGCTTCAGACGCGGAATTACGGGCAGATACCACACCACCTTAGCGGGAACTCCTTTCTTCGGCTCGATGAAAGACTCGCCGTCGTCTGGTTGGCTCTTACGCTTGTAGCGAGATGCTTTGCACACTGGACATGAACGCGAGTTCGATAATTCATTCCGGTACAAGATACAGTCGTTCGGACATGCATGTATCCTTTCTACCTCCATCCCCAGTGGACAAACCACCTGCTTTGCTCGGTATGTGTTTTTGGGCAGCTCGTTACCATCCGGAAGCATCTCCGAGAGGAGACCTAGGAGCGCCGTGAAACTCTTGTCTGACCAACCATAGCTTGCTTTCAATTTAAGCAGCTCGAGCACGGACGACAGCTTTGTGTATTTCGGCTTGCAACCCGGAAACAAAGGTTTTTCTGAGTCCTCAATCAAGTACATGAACTTGTTTAGGTCTCTCTCAGTATTAAAGTTCACGTCAGCATCGCGCAGCATCTGATCCAACCTATCATCGTCCTCTGCGCCACCACAATCATCGTCTGCACGTACTTCCTCATGGCGGCCACAATCATCGTCTGCACGTACTTCGTCGTCATCTTCTCTCCTTTCGTTGACTTCGGGTTCTTGGACGGTGCCAACGTCTTCGTGTAACATGTTCTGCTCTTCACCATGTTTGGTCCAACACGTGTAGTCCGGTTTGAAGCCCCTAATAATCAAGTGTGCTTGGATCTGTAGGGCTGAGTTGTGTCCGAGAAATGATCTCTCATTTCTACAATCGCAACACGGACAATATGTAAATTCAACACCCTTCTTCAACCTATCCTCCTCGGTGACTCTAAGAAAATTGCTTGTAACATTGCGGCCCCATTGGTCGCTTATACCGACAGGTAATCCAGGAACACGAACTATAAGGCCCAATCAGTGCCTACGAAGGACCTTGAGAAGGCAATGCTGCATATTTTGATGTTTGGCGGGAAAAAAAGGAGGGAACAAAACGCGTAAGCTGGAGCGTTGGTGGCAAATTATAGAGGTTCCCAAAAGAGGGGGCCGACGCTACAAACTCGACTGGGGATTCGTGCTCAAGGTGCAGGCATCCGGGAGGTTGGTGAGCGGGCTCACCGGTACCAGCGGCCCGGATTCGTGTCCCCAGCCACCGCCTGTTAAGCAACGGATCACAGCCGCCTTCTCGGTTGTGGTGCTCGCAGCTCGTATTGGGTAGGCAATCTCAGTGCTTGGCATAGTGGAATAGAGGCAGCTCCAAGAAGAAAGAAGTGGCTGGTGTGGAATAGCAGGAGTGATGGGGAGCTCGCTGTTCTCTACCCGCTGTGCGGGAGAATTAGGCTGCAGGGAGCAAGCAAAGAGGAGGGAAGGAGGTCACTTGGCTTGCTTGTTAGAGCAATGAAAATGAGCCAGATTGAGCTCGCTCAGGAGGAATGAGAGGAAGGGAGGAATTGAGCTTGAGGAAGGAGAATGGATGTTCGGGTTATCTCGATTTTTAGGAGTCGTGAGGGTGTACTGCAGTTCAACAAGTATGAAGGTTGGGAAGAAGAGAATGGCAGTCACGGGGGTTAGAGAGAAAAAAGGAGCTCAAACAGCCTCAGGCTTGAGTTTGGAAAAGATGTGAGCTCATTAGAAGAAGAAAATGGGAATGTGGTCAGGAGCTGCTCGACATTGGGGAAGTGAGTTGGGGTTGGGGATGAACAACTGAGGGATGTGGAGTTCATGCTGATTTTTAAAGCAGGAGAAGGAGTAGCTCAGGATAGTAGACATGGGGAGAGTTTTAAGGAGAGTAGATAGGTGGATTAGCTGCTGCGCAGGGTGTAGTAAAAATTGGCACCGAACGCAACGTGGAAAGAATGGACTGAAAGTGCTTGATCCTTTAATGAGAGCAAATGAGAGGCCAAGCAGGGGAATAAGAATTGGAACAGAGAGGTAGGTGGAGGCATTCGCTGGGTTTGGAAGAAATAGGAGCAGCTCGATGTTTACAGCAGGGAGCAGGCTCAGGCGTGCAATTGGAACAAGCTGCTGGTTGATGCTGTAGAACTACATGAGGGAGGTGCTGTGACTCTAAGAAATAATAGGATAGGCACCGATTTCTGCTGGTTGTGCTGGTCTGTGTCCAAAGGGAAATAAGTGGTTAGCTATTGTCGCATCCCCTGGTAATCAAGAGAGATAGCAGGCGCAGTAGATTCATGAGGAGGGTGAAAAGGGATATGGAGAAATGGACATGACAAAAGGGGACCAGGCCCACGTGGGAAGTAGAGTCAAAAAAAGCGGCAACTTCGGTCCTTGGTACAAAAAGGTCAAGAAGCCCCTGTGGCTTTTAGCACAGAGACGAGAGAGGGAGATTACAGCCCATAATAGCGCTGCCCAGTACAGTGAGATCAGAAGTGGACACTAATATTTTTTTGATGTGGACACGAAAATGTCCATAGATAATAGACTTCCCTGCAGCCCCAAACGGTCTATGAGAACAAAGACTGTTCTACGAGAAAATTTTTTGAAATGTTTCGAGTTTTCAAAATTGTTGAAACTGGTAGAGTTTAAGAAAAAAAAATAAAAAAAAAAAAAAAAATAAAAAAAAAAAAAAATAAAAAAGAAAAAAAAAATAAAGAAAAACTTAAAACAGAGAAAAATCGAAACAAAAAAAAAAAAAAAAAAAAAAAAAAAAAAAAAAATTAAATAAAAAAAAAAAAAAAAAAAAAAAAAACAAAGAAAAAAAAAAACAAAAAGGAAGAAAATAAAAAAAAAAGAAAAAAAAATAAACAAAAAAGAAGAAAAAAAAAAAAAATAAAAACAAAAAAAAGAAAAAAATAAAAAAGAAAAAAGAATAAAAAAAAAAAAAAAGAAAAAAAAAAGAAAAAAAGAAAAAAAAAAAAAAAAAAAAAAAATAAAAAAAAAAAAAAAATAAAAAAAAAAAAAACAAATAAGATAAAAAAAAAAAAAAAAAAAAAAAAAAAAAAAAGACAAAAAAAAACACAAAAGAGAGAGACAGAAAACAAAACAAAAAAAAGAAAAAAACAAAAAAAACAGACAGAAAAACAAAGACAAAAAATACATAGACACAAAAAATAGATACAAGACAAAACAAAAATAACACAGATAAAAGAAAGAAACAAAAAAAAACAAAAAATACAGAGAAAAGAGAGAGAGAGAAAGAAAAGACATACATACAAAAGAAAAAGACAAAAGAGACAGACATAAAATAAAACAAAACACATACAGAAAAGAGAAAAAAAACAAAATAGACAATAAAAGATAAATAAAAAACATAAAAAAACAGAAAACAAAGAAAAGACACAAAAAAAAGACAAAACAAAAGATAAAAGAGAAGATAGACAAAACAAAAGAAAAGAAAAGAAAAGAAAACACACACAAAAGAAAAAAAACATAAAAAACACAAACACAATAAAAGACATAAAACACAAAGATATAAAATAGAAACAGAACATAAAACAACAAAAATAAACATAAAACAAAATATAAAACAAACAAAAGAGCAAAGAAAAGAGAGAGAGATAGACAAAACAGAGAGAAAAAAAACACAGATATAGAAAAAAAAAGATAAAAAAAATATAAAACAAAAGAATAAAAGAAAAGAAAAAAAATAGAAAAGAAAAACATATAAAATATAGAAAAAAATAGAAAAGAGAGAGAAATAAAGACACAAGAACAAAATAGTAGACAACAGAAAAACATACACAAAAGAAAAAATAGATAGAAAAGAGATAAAAAAGACAACAGAGCAAAAAACAGACACAGAATAAGATGAAAACAATACAGCAGATACTACAAAATATATATAGATAATAAAAACACAAAATCCACAAAATTACAAATAGACAAAATATAAAAAACAAGATAGTAAAACAAAAGATAGACACAAAAATAAAGACAGAAAAACA
>JAGXJF010001065.1:0-35564 GCA_019208055.1 Stipa capillata | reverse complement strand
AATTAGGGTTTTGAGCAGAAACTATGTTTCGACCATTTCAAAAATCTTGAAACTTAGCAAGGGGCTAGGGTTTCCATTTTTGAAATGATTTGTGAAACTTGGGGGGTTGGCATCTACTGAAATTTGTTCTGTCGTCGAAACCCTAATCCCAGCTCCTTTAGGGTTTTAGGTTCAGGGACGGGGATTCACCGAAGTGCTCGATGATTTCCACCACCCTTATTAATGACATTTTTAATTCAACTACTTCGAATAAGTTGATTGGTGTTTGTATAAATATCCATCGAGGATGAGATATTAACATATTCTATAAATTACAATTATATCCTTTTCGGGTTTAAACGAGATGGTGCGGGATGATGCCATGTATGCATGCATGCAAGTCAAATACCTACTTTGTTAAAATTGGGTATTACAGTTAGGGGAAAGGGTTTTCACTCAAATCCATTTATAACAGGGGTAGCGGCGCAAGCTGCGCTACGCAGAACTCACCGGGGTGGCTGCTCAAGGGAAGAAATGAGGCAGCGGGATGCCGGGTGTGCGGTGACCCACATATTACCCATACGGATAATATGCCGGTCTTTGACTTGTCACAGACGAACTGCCTTCTCGTTGGTAACATATCTTACAGTGTAGCACGACAGAAGCATTGCAGTGGTCCGTATATTACAAACTAAAAGTACAAACTAAAAGGACGACATAAATATTACAACTATTTCCCAAAAGTACGGGAAATTTTAAACCATTTCCATCTGGTTACAGCAGAAGACTTTTCTACAACTCTCATCTACCCGAACTATTGTTTCTACTCGGTGGTGTTGTCGTCGCGGTAGTCATAGTAGTAGTTGACTCCTTCTTCTTCCTTTGTTGATGTCGGTTCTTCAGCTTCCTCTTCGTCGACCTCAGCGTAGACAATCTCCTGCTCTACCGTCGGCTCACAGCCTAATCAAAGGGATTAAGATAGAGGGATGAGTACAGAAGGTACTCAACAAGTCCAGGAATAGCAAAGAGGTTTTTGATGAACTATCTACAGAGAACAGCAATGCTCTCCAAAGCAATGCATTTTTGTAAGATAAGAGAGTCAAGTTTTAGTTTAAAAGACTAATGATATCCTGTTTCACAAGCTGCTAGGATTCCTGATGAATCCCTTTCTTGCCGGGTTCGCAGTTCCAACCAGGAACATGGAGTGACAATGCCACAATTCAATACACTCTGCAGAGGTGTGCAACTGTACCCACAAACGAACTTGATCATGTGTCTAAGTTTGCAAGGCTCATTCACATTCCCACGATCACAAAGCCTTTTCGCCACCCGCTCAGTCATACTCCGCGTCATAGTCTGTACCAGACTACCAGTCCCCAATCATAATGTGAGCAGCCCGGCGGCCAATGTCACATTAACAAGAAGTGAGCAACCCGATGGTCAATATCACTTTATCAAGAAGTGAGCAGCCCGGCGGCCAATATCACTTTAACAAAATGTGGGCAGCCCTACGGCCAATACCACATCAGCAACTGTGGGCAGCCCTACAGCCAGTACCACCTTCCCGGTAGCCAATCCCACTACCGAGGTCTTGCATTCCCAGGGGAGTATAACCTAGGGCAAACGTACTTTAGCTCTACCCTGCCCATACATGGTATGTGATATGCGCGATCACTACGGTCCTTGAACACAATCGATCATTGGTTGTATTAACCTTTTATGAAACATTCCCGTGTGGTTGTTTGTATTAACCTTATATGAAACCTTCCAATGTGCCACCAGCACCCTTTCTAGGATTTCAACACCCACCATGTTTGCCCAAAGACCGGCGATCAACAGTTCCAAGATTGATTCAATTTAGAAAATATATTTTCATTTTGTGCATGTTATAGACAAGAAGGAAATTTTGTAAAATGTTCTCAATGAATATGAACAAGAAACTGGACTTGCCTGGTGATGGATAAGTAGTGGAGTTCGACTGGTCTGCTGGCTGAACTCCGGTTTTTGAAGAAAAAGCAATATAGTCCGATAAGGACTTATTCAGAAAATTTCTGAGCACGAATGCGAATGACATGGCATTATGCATATATGCGAGAATGGTGCACTTAATTTGCTTAAAGGAATTCAGTTGTGGATTTCTTAGTTACTTCTTAAAGGGTTTAAAATTTCTTAGGAAAAAAATGACTTGAACATCAAATAGTTAAACCTCATGTTAATCTCTTACATGATAATATCAATCGATTTAACCTTGGATTGCTTTACTCAAAAATTTCACATTTCTATCCAAACCATTGACTTTAGTAAGGAAATTAACTAAGATCTTACGAAATTACTTTTAGATCTTAGGAAATTACTTTTAGAGTTTAGCTTCCTTCTAAAGAGTAACACATTTTACTCAATTTAAAATAATCCACAAACTTAGGTTTATGTATATTTATATGTTCATAACCCCATTTTTACTTATTTCTCATGGTTGCGCCGCTGCCTCCTCAAGCCCCTGCCAAAATCGCCACCGGCCTCTATCTCCCTTTCGGTCTAAGCGCCACCGCCACTCTCCAACGCCGCCTCTTTGGTCACGCCCCCGCTTGTTCACCTCGACGTCGTCCCGGTCGCTACCGCCGGAATTGCTGCCTCACCGCCCCACCAATGGCACCACCGCCTCCATCTCCTTGGCCTATTGCCCGGGGAGTCGCGTGGCCCGGCGTGGTAGCTTCGGTCCGCCGTGGCTCCGTCGGGTCCCATTCCCGTCGGCGGCGAGCCATGGACTGGATGCCGATGCCGCCTGACTCACTCTTCTTCGGTAAGCTGCTCCCCTACTCCCCTTCTGGTCCATCCAATTCCCCATTTCTAGGGTTCTAACAAGACTGGTCCGATTGATGCTTGATTGCTTATGATTCTTATGATTTGATTTGGCTTAAGTTCAATTAAGCATTAGATGGTCCAATCGATGCCTAAGAATTGAAGTTTGGATGCTTAATTTCTTGCTATGAGAGATTGGCTTGATTACAGTTGCTATTTGGTTCTTCATAAATTAGAATTAACTATTGCTCATTTCTGAGATGCCTTGGTTTGAAAAAGGAATTAGGGAACAAAATGCTGATAAGAACATAACTATATTTGATATAGCTCATCTAATGTTATGATGATTTTATCTAAAAAGGTCTGAGGCATGAAACACTCGGATGAGGACAGATACTAGCTTGGTTTTAATCGGTTGTTCTCTGCCTCTCTCATATAGGTGTATGCTCATATCAGTTCATCAAACTGAAAAGGACAGACTATACTTGGTCTAGCCCATTTACTATTTCGATATTTTTATCCGGAAGAGGTTAAGAAATGGTGTTAATTTGGATCAGAGCATATACGCTATTTGGTTTAGCTTCCTTATCTGAGAAAGGTTTAGAGGAAAAGTATCCTGATAAGATAGATACTTCACTAGTTGCCTTATTTACACCCTGTGGTGACTTTTAGCTGAGGTTTCGTTGGAGAGAACTGCGGTGTTAACTGATAAGAACAGACACTGAGGAAGCTGCCTACTAAACAATTTCTATGATGCTACAACAATCTGAGGGTCCCTATTAACATGCTAAAATGCATGTACATACTTGTAGGGTTGAATGCTTTTCGATGAGTTTTACCTTATATTGGGTAGAACAAGGTTAAGGCTTGGCTACTCCTGGTGTGACCTTGAGCTACTCCTCTATGATCCTTTTCCCTCTTGATGTGCTGATGGCCTCTTCTCCTCCTCCTAAAATTTCTCTTCTGCTCTTGGTGGTTACCGGGACTGGATCTCGAGATTTTCTAGTGCTTGGCTCCTATGCTATTGCTCTGTTGGGACTAACTTTTATGTGTATTGTGCTGATGCTCGATGGTAATGGCACTATTGAGGGCTGCTATACTGGTTTCTGGAAGAGGCTTGTGATGCCCTATTCCCTTCGGTGGCAAGGAAGCCGCCTCCTTTTGGTTTTGCTACAACTTGCATCACTAGATAATTACAGGAATTTTTTTCCTTTTTCCCCAGTTGCCTTACTTGGTAAGAATCTGAGCTCTAGCCCTTTTTCTTAACCGATGGATAAATATCGCCATGGCTGCTACCTTAGTCGGTTGGATAATTTCAGCTTGGCTGATATTTTGCTGGTTGCTTTGTATGCAAAGGAAATTGACTACGGTCAAAAATATGTGGCTGTTTGATAAATGTTGATGATGGGTTGCCTTATCTAGGGTTTTGTCTTCTCAAAAAATTTGCAAAATAATTTTCTTTGCCAAAACAAAACTATGGAGGCAATGCAGTATAGGACAAATAAAACCTATTTTACTACTTCTCACCCCTTTTCTCTCTAGTACAAATTATTAGACTCAATTGTCCGATGAGGGTCTTAGCCATGTGGCCCTCGGACATTTTTTTTAAAAAATAAAATTGTTTTACAAGCTATTTTTCAAAACTAAAATTTATCTAGGTCATCGGCACTATTTTGCCCCCGCAGCTAACCCTGTGGATGTCGGCGGAACTGTGCCGGTGTAACCACATTTATTTCAAAATTATTTTCGAAAACCTTTGCCTCCTACAGCAACAGAGTGATTCCAACGATCTCGAGTGCCCATACTCGACGACCTCGGATGACCGCCAATATTTCCGAAGATCTCCCCCCTCCGACTCTCGGTGTTCCTCAACGACTCAAGATTTGAAGACCCGAAGATTCAGAGATGAGGATTTAGATGATGTATATGTAGAATTATTGCAATATGTAATTTTTATTCTTCTTCTTCTTTAATTTATTTTGTAATCACATATTGTACCATGACATTTGTATTGTTCTCTGATTAATAAAATTTGAATTTCAATTGCATTCGATTATGTATGAATACTAAATGCCATAAATGATATGAATGACATGCAATGCACAACAATTTCCCCCCTCACTCTCTAACTTCCGACGTTCCTCGGTAGAATTTAGTCAACTCAGCAGCGCGAGTTGATCGAACTTCCACCTCACGCCGCTTACGGTTAACCCTAAAACCAGGGTTCTCACATCTTACCCCCCTTAAAAGAATTTCGTCCTCAAAACTAGAGATGAGGTACCTGAATGAGAACGGGTAGTCTCTACACAAATCTTCTTCTTTCTCCCATGTTGCTTCTCGGACAGGATGATTCTTCCACTGCACCTTACATTACTTGATCGCTCGATTCCTAACTTGCTTCCATTCTTTGGCAAGAATTTTAACTGGCTTTTCAATATAAGATAAGTCATCTTGTAACTCCATTTCCATGTGTTCCACTCTATCGGTTGGTTCTTTCAAACACTTTCGGAGTTGTGAGATGTGAAATACATCGTGTACCTTTGACAACGATGGCGGTAGCTTTAACTGATATGCTACCTCCCCCTTCCAGTCTAGAATTTGGAATGGTCCGATATACCTGGGACTCAACTTCCCCTTTGGTAGGATTCACTTTCAGATAGACTAAGTCTCATACCTCAAACTTCACCGGCCGTCTCTTTTTATCCGCATAACTCTTTTGACGACTCTGAGCTGTCTTCAACCACTCTCGAATGATTGCTATTGCATCATGCTTCTCCTTAACGAGATCTGGTCCGATGAGATTCTTCTCTTCGGTCTCGTACCAACATATTGGTGATCGACACTTCCGACCATATAGGGCTTCAAACGGAGCCATCTGTATACTACTCTGGTAGTTATTGTTGTATGCGAACTCCGCCAATGCGAGATGTTCGTCCCATGAGCCTCCAAAATCAAATACACAGGCTCTTAACATATCTTCCAAGATCTGGTTTATTCTTTCCGTCTGTCCACCAGTTTGAGGATGATACGCTATACTGAAATCAAGCTGAGTACCTAAAGCTTGCTATAATTGCTGCCAAAATGCAGATGTGAATACCGATCCTCAGTCAGACACAATTCTTTTGGGAACTCCGTGTTTGCTGACAATCTCTTGAATAGATCTTGGCAAGTCTTTCACAGGAATAATTCTGATTGATGGCAATAAAGTGTGCTACCTTGGTTAATCGATCAATGATAACCCAGATAGCATCTTTATGCCTTTGAGTCCTCGGTAAACCGGTAATGAAGTCCATACCGACCTCTTCCCACTTCCACTGTGGTATCGGTAAGGGCTGCATTAATCCTGCCGGATTCTAATGTTCGGCCTTAATCCTTGCGCATGTGTCGCATTCCGACACAAACTTGGCAATCTCTCGCTTCATATTGTTCCACCAAAACATTCCCTTCAAATCCATGTACATCTTTGTACTTCCGGGATGAATACTATAAAGAGTTCGGTGAGCTTCTTCTAAGATCACCCTCTTGATCTCTGGAATGTTAGGAACACATATCCGGTTCTTGTACCATAGCGATCCATCCAAAATAAAAACAAATAATAGTAGATCGAGATTAAATATCAAACGAACTCCAAAAATTTTGAGAAAAAGTCCGGTCCAATTTGTGAAATTTCAATTAAGATTTAATTCATTCGAGAATAAACAATGAAATTTTCCAGCTCTGATTTTTGAATAAAGATCTTTGAAAAACTCTAAAAATCAGGATGTTACACTCATCCATAGAGCAACGGTTAGGTTGAGCATTCAAACGGGCTCATGCTCTAGGCCATGAAAGTCTGCGTCTTCGACCGCCTTTCTGCCCATGCCAAGGCATGGGTCTCTGAGCTACCATCTATCCTCTGGGCACTCAGGAACACTGCTAGTCGAGCAATATGCGAAACACTGTAATTTATAGTCTATGGGGCAGAGGTCATGCTCCCCTGTGAACTAAATCTACGGTCCCCTCGAGTCGAATTATTCACCGACAAAGACAAATCTCGTCGACACGAGGATGACCTCAACATCATTGAGGAAAAGAGAACTCAAGCACTACTGCGAGTGGCCAAGTTTCAGCAGTCCCTCCGGTCCTACCACAACCAGAATGTTAGGAAACGCTCTCTCCAAGTTGGAGACTAGGTTCTATGACTTGTTTAGAACCAGGGCGGAAGCAACTAGCTTTCTCGAAGTGGGAAGGTCCCTATATGATTGTTGAGGCTACTAGCCCCAAATCATTCTGGTTAGTCATGTACGATGGTCAAATCCTCAACAATTCCTGGAACATCGACCAGCTCCGGAAGTTCTATGTGTAGCAACCCTCGGTAACGAACACATAGATGATGACCAAGTCGCTCCCAACTGCCGTCAGCATCTTCTTGGAACAAAACCTCCCTTCCTTTGCAATACCAGCACCCGCCAACGGGACCACCAGGGTGAGGTTCACTGGGTTCCTCTACCTAGCACAAGCACATGGTACTTCGGAAGAACCTATGGTCAAAGGGAAGATTCAAATGATGGCTTAGTTTTTCTTTCTTTCAAGCTATACACATACAATCAGTTAAATGAAATCCTTGTTCTTAACTACCTATCTGAAGCGCTCCTTTCCCGATATACAGTTGGGGGCTGGATAGGTACAACGGGGTTGAAAAAATTTCAATAACATGTTTTATGGAGCACTTGAAAGCCTAGTACTAGCGAAGGGAAGGAAGTCCAAGCCCTAGCCTCGTGGGAAGGAGGAATATCCCTTATCCTGTCGACAAATGACAGAGGGTCTCTGAACCCTCCGCTCGACCTCGACCTAAGGCCTGATTAACCAAACTCCCCGACTAGCGGCAAAGTCTTTTGATTTGAAAGGAGGAAACGTCATAAGGTGCAAATGAGGAAACGACAAAATCACTCAACACTTAGTAAACCGATAAGTTGTTCCAACTAGCTATCGCAAGGAATAGACGGGTAACGTGATGCTAATACAGCTTGTCAACCACGAAAGACATATGTGCCTGCGTCTTTCTCCCGGTGAAGAGCAGGAAGTCTATGCTGTAGTCTCAAATAGGACGGAGGGAAGTCCCTTACCACATCTACAAGTGACTGAGGGTCCCAGCACCCTCCACTCAACCAAACTCCCTGACTAGTAGCAAAGTCTTCCGAATCGGGTCAAAGGAAAAAGGCCAGAAAGCGCTAGGGGCCCAAAGTCTTGACAAACCCTTAGCGCCGGGTTCTCAATAAGTTATAGTTCTAAATTAATGAAATAACACGGATATTAACCAAAGATATTCAAGGTTTTTATTTATGCAGACAGGTCAATCCTTTCAACAAAAGCACCTACGGCACCATACATAGCCACAACGACCTCTCGGTCTCCCTTGACTCCGCTCCCGGCAGTTCACCACAAAGGGTGCAAACATCTAGCTCTGGGTGACAAGCCTTCAGCAAGATTAGAGCCCTCGGCAACGAGTCTCTAACTCCCTACCAGATTCACGTACTGATGTTAGCATCCACCGTTAACTTCAAGCGGGAGACAAACACAACTAGCTCAGCTAGTCGGAGTTCATGATTCTTCCATGGGTAAGGTAAACCTTTACCCTGACCTCTATCAAGGCCTTCTCAAGCAACTCCATTGCATGAACAAGATTGCGCTCAAGGTCAGACACTCTGCATTTTGCTCAAGATAACCATGATCAGGCCTTCGACAACTTGCCGGTTAGCTAGGCCCTCTCCAGCTTCGACTGATCCCTCTCACGCTACAGCTGTGCCACCCTAAACCTTTCCGCCTCCAATGCCACGCCAGACTCGGCCAAGTGCCTCTGCAACTCCTGAACTTCCAGATGAAGGATGGTTGCACGGGATAGAGTGAGGTGAAATAGCAAATTCAGTTTCAGTTCAGAAGAAGTTGGTAAGTTAGCATCTCTTCACGACTGTTACCTCAAGCAAAGGGCCGACATGTTTCGACCAGTCGAGGCCTTCCTCAACAAGTGTCATCGGCTTTGGCGGCAATGATGAAGAGGATCCCTCCATCGCATAGACCAAAGGAGTCACCGCCGTGGGAGCAAGATCCCTGGCACCCTGGACCAAAGGCTTATCCCATATCAGGATCTGCTCAGACTCCGTGAATGGACTAGTGGCAGCCACCGCATTGACTGGTTGCTTTGCCCCAATAGATCAACTACTAGGGGTGAAGGGATGATCATCCTACAAGCAACAGGTACATCAGAAAAACATTTTCCCTACCCAAGGAATGAAAGTTCTCAAAAAGGACCGTTTACCTCGCTTCGGTTGAGGTGGAACTCAGTCCTCCAAGGAGCCTGATCTTCTCTTGGACAAGATAAGACGAGGTGTCAACTCCTTAACACATGACTCAGGTGGAGAAGTTTGCACACCCATCGCTATGATCTCCTCTATGTCCTCAGAGGCCACCTCCTCAGCCTTTGGAGCATGCACACCCCGACCGGCATGCTACAAAAGGTACCAGAGTATGGCTAAGTCAATTTAACTGTACTCAGATGGACAAAATCACTACATGGGGAGGCATTAGGCTTACCGATAAGTATGCATGTCGATCTCAGCGCGACATCTTGGGAATCGATACATGAAAATTTTTTTAGCCTCCCAGGGTGCTTTTCCGAAAAGAGCCTTCGTCATGCGATACACCACCAAACGAGGGAGAGTACAAAAGAAAGCACCCATTGTCAGAAAGCATCATACCCCAGGTACCAGAGAACTCAGAAATCAAAGGGTACCTATTTTTCCTCCCCAGGTTGAATGCGGATCATCAGATGATTACCAAGCACCTGAAGATTTAGCACACAGTGGACTTATGCCTTGTTTGATGAAGCCATCGACTACGTCCCAGGCAGACAAACTTTCAGGTGCGAGGTAGGCGATCTCATTCACCAAGAGTTGAAGGAAAGAGTTCAGTTATGGTTTCCTCCGACCACGCTTCGGTCTAGTTGAGCACGACACCGTGGAACGTGATGCCTCCGGCAATGTGTGATTGGCAGTAGAACCATATTTTATGCCAACCCGACCATGAATTTCTGCCGGGCAAATCAATATACCGCTCCAACCTTCTCAGAGCCAGAAGTCAATACCTCCAATGACTCGGCTTGATGTTCCCGTCAGAGTATAAAAGTGATGGAAGAGACAAAGGGAAGGACGAATTCCAAGATAAGCCTCACTTAAATGTGCAAAGAGACTTAGCTCCACGACTGAGTTTGGATTCAAATGGACGAGTTCTATCTCGTAAAATTGAAGAACAATACAGAAAAAGTTGGATGGAGGAAGGAAGAAACCACACTCAAGGAAATCGGTAAAGATCACGATCCACCCTACATCGGCATTGGGAATGTGTGGTCACCTGTGGGGCGGAATTTAACTCCATGATACGATTGCAGGGCTCCTAGCCTCTTCATATCCTCCAAGTGATTGCAGAAGATCTCCAACCTCATCTCAATGTCCTTCTTAGGTGAGGATGGTCCCATTCCAGCAAGATTCTTCTTGTCCATCTCCAAACACAAAGAGCACAAGCACAGGCGAGAGGAGGAAGAAGATGATGAAGTGGTTGAAACGCCAAAAACTAGGGCGCGGTGAAAACCCCTTGGGTCCCCTAGACGCCCTATAAAGGTGGAAACCCCGATTATCCATCCAACTGATTCGGTGGTGACCGAGGCCACAATCTATAGTTCACGTCCTATCGCAGTTAGTGCGTGCAGTAACTTTATCCGCGTGGGTAGCCGTTCGCACAAGGAATGAGGATTTGCTAGCATACAACCCCGCTAAACACACCACAAGTTCCTCACATCATCACAATAGTTACAAAAAAGACGAAAAGATTCTCACCACCATGCGAAATCTCCGCGACGGTTAAAATTTTTGGAGAGCCCACCAGTTCAGATAAGCATGACTAAAGAGTCACGGGAATGAGCCAAGCGTCTGTTGAACTTCTCAAAGTCCCTACTTGGACGAAAGCTTATTCAGGAGCTCCTTAAGCTGTTCGAAGACTACTCAATTCCTGACAAGGAGGACTGAACGACTGGGAGCCCGAGTGGACAACATATCCTACTCGAGGGTTCTTATGACCATTCAGGAGAGCATCTAGCCAGAATGTCATTCCTGACTAGGTTAATTCCTTTGATCCGTCTTGGCCTTATTTCACATACTGATGGGGGCTTGACGATGAGTAGTACACAACTACTGTATACAATGACAGTATTCATATACGAATACACAAAGACCTAGTAGTATCCTAATTTCCCGGGAGGATGTGCACCTCGGAGAAGGACTCTAGGTTGATACGGAAACCACCCGGGGGTATCCATGACTCCTTAAACTAAGCAGTCAATCCCGATGTTTAAGGATGATGGAGTGGTACTCGGGCATGAGTCTGTATCACCTACAATATGGTGTATCCTCTATAAAAGGACCCTGATGGCCTTCGGAGAAGAGATCTCTCATCTCATATCCAATCCTGAAATACAAGACACCACAAGATCAATCGAATTTCGAGCAAGTAGAAGGGAAGATCAGCCTCGACAACCACATCTGACTAGTTGTAGACCCCATCTAGGACTAGACACCCTCCTTGTACTTTGTCTCATGATCAATATATACCAGTAAGACATAGGGTTCTTATCCTAAGGGAGGCCTGAACCTATATAAATTTTCATTTTGATTGAATCAAGGATAAAGGTGAGAGAATACATGACACCAGCACAGGTGCAATGGCCAACGGCGGCCAACTTGGCTAAGCAGCCCCAAACCCCTCACATTTATGGTACCCATGGTGGTTGTCGCGCCAAGAACAGCCGCGAATACAGCAGAAGCCGCCGCCGCCGCCGCCGATGACGGCGGTGGCGGGAACACCGTCACGGCCGCCGACGCCGCTTACAGCGGGCCCACCGGCGCTGGCATTTCCCGCGTCAGCGACTACGGTAGCGTTGGATGGTGATGGTACTAGTACTACATTGGTTGACATCTCGAGACTAGGAAGTGGGACCCAGGTGTCGGCCACCCAGGTGGTGCTGTCCTCCGACTCCTGCACCACCCAGCTTGCGCGCGGCCTGTCTGACGCCAATTTGGCAACCCTCTCCTTGACGCGCGCCATCACCTCGTGCTTGCTTCCGGCCTCCGCCGGGCCTTCCGATGATGCATCGGAGTCCGAGTCCGACGCGGCCCAGTCAAGGACCGGTCGGGGAGACAGAGACGGAAACGGTGACGGCTCGCCGGCTCCGTGAGGGTCCGCAGAGAGGAACGGGTGGCGTAGCAGCTGCTCGCAGCTCCACCGCTCGCCGGCGTCCCGGCGGAGGCACTTGTCGGGGAAGTTGCGGCAGGAGTCTGACAAGCACGCGGGGAGCTCGGGACGCTTCCCGCCGAACCCGATGAGGAGCAGCAGCTCGCCGACCTCGATGGCGCCGCCGATCTCCAACCACGGTCGCTTCCCAATGAGTAGCTCCACCGCCGTGCACCCGAGTGACCAGACATCTGACGCCGGGGTCCCCGCGCCACCGCGGGCCACCTCTGGTGCCATCCACGCCGGCGTCCCCCGTGGCCCGTGGGGCACCGCTTCGGACACAGGCCTCGCGGCGCCAAAATCTGCGAGCTTCGCGCCGCCGCACGCGCCATCCTCGCCGCCGACGAGCACGTTCCTCCCCTTCACATCCCCGTGCACCACCCCGGCTACGTCGTGCAAGTAGTGCAAAACGGCGGCCACCCGCCGCAGGACGCTCCGTGCCACTCCCTCGCCGAGGCCGGCCCCGCCCCTGGCGGCCGCCTCCGCCGCGGTCCCACCGGGGACCAGCTCCATGTGCAGGTTCCTGGACGCGCCCGTCGTGTCATCCCCGATGTACGCCACGACGTACGGCGAGCTCAGCCGCCTCAAGATCCTTATCTCGCTCTCCAGGCACGCTACCGCCGCCGCGGGCGCTCCGCCCCTGGCGTCCACCGACTTCACCGCGAAGGCGCGGCCGGTGGCCCTGTCGACGGCCACGCTCACCGTGCCGAACGCGCCCTTCCCGATGCATTTCCCGCGCGTCCACGTCCACTCCATGAGGGTATGCTTCCCGTCGAGGTGAAGAGCCGAGCACGAACGGCGAGCGAGTGGTGAAACAGAGGGATGTGTGTGTGTGTGTGTGTTTGGAGGAGCCAGTCAATAAAGGGAAGGAGCAGATGGTGTGAGGTCGAGTGCAAGAAGTGGGCAAGCTTGCCGGTGGCGTATATATAGGTGTGGGGTTTTTTTTTCCAGTGCTGCATTTTTTTTGTGGGCGAGGATTTCGGGCGTGTTAACCTTTTCCCTGTGATTGCCTCTCGATTCGCATGTTGGGAGTATGGGATATTATAAATCGCCCGAATATTTCTGGGATATATCATGGAATAAATCAACTAAGTTTGCGTTGGAGACCGAGTGCCGTGCAAAATTTTCTCACCAGTGGCCCGATTCATGATCAGCTTCCGGATACGATCCCCTTCTCTCTCCTCTCCATGTATTACGTAAAATTGGTGGTTTACCGATCGTTGACAATAAGTGACCAAATCTTTTGGGCAGTATCAAGATGAGAAACCCTCTCGTGCTCTTTCCTATCTAATCCAGAAAGCAAGTAGTTGATGGCCTTCGGAGCATGTACCCATTCAAAAGATTCTTGGGAATCTTGAAGCACTACGTGCGAAACAGGTATCGACCGGAGGGAAGCATTGTCGAAGGTTATGCTGCGGAGGAGGTGGTCGAGTTCTGTGTTGACTACATGGAGTCGAACCAACCAATTGGCATTCCACACTCTCGGCACGAAGGCAGGCTTGATGGTGTTGTTACCATCGAAAAGAAATCAATAACGGCCGATCAACCTGGTCACGCTCTCGCCCATTTCACAGTGCTGCAACACACGACCGCCATTGCCCCATACATGGACGAGCACAGGGCAAAGTTAAGGCGGGAGCATCCAGATAGAACCGATGCGTGGAGGACGAGAGAGCATAACAAAGAATTCAACAAGTGGTTCAAGGAGCGTCTTCGTTTAGGTGCCTCTAGCGACATTCTAACCTGGTACGCGAAGGGCCCAACATTCGAAGTCGTCACTTGGCAAGGATATGACATTAACGGATACACATTCTACACTAGAGATCAAGATAACAAAAGCACATTTCAAAATAGTGGGGTCCGCATAGAGGCTTCTGACATGAGCGGTAAACGGAGCTGGTACTATGGGTTCATCGAGGATATTTGGGAGTTGGACTACGTGTACTTCAAATTCCCATTATTCCATTGTCGTTGGGTCAATCTGCAATCTACGAAGGTCGATAAGTACGGCTTCACAACAGTAGACCTCCAACGTGTTGGATTCAAAGATGACCCCTTCATTCTAGCCAATCAAGCTCACCAAGTGTTTTATGTGACCGACCCGGCGAAGGAAAATCTTCATATTGCCCTACAGAGTAAAAGGAAGATTGTGGGAGTTCAGGGAGTGGTGGATGAGGACGAATACAAGGTCTTTGAAGATGCACCTCCGATGCAACATAGCATTAGAGACTAGATTACCGATGAACCAAATGAAGCGGTGTACACACGTCAAGATCATCAGAAGGACTAGAATTCGAAGAGGGAATGCCTCGCAAGAAGAAAAGGATGAGGAAGCGAAGATAATTTGAGAAGTGCTGATTTTGTTGGTTGAAACATGCAAAGGTTGTAGAATGGTGATATATATATGTGGGATGTTCATGGTAAAGCTTGTAGAGTTGTGCAAACCTTTGAAGCAATGCAATCCTTTGAGATGTTCATGACATTTTTTGAGGAAGTGTTGATTTTGTTGGTTTGAACATGCAAGAAACATGTATGTGCAAATGGTGATGTATTTATGTTGTTGATATCTGTGTGCTATCAATGTATATGTGATGTTATATTGGTGTTGTATTTGTATATCTGTTTGCTGTCAATTCTGAAACTGTGAACTGAATTGTGCAGAAAGTTTAGCAAACCTATCCGAGGCGGTTAGAATTTACCAACCGCCTCCTTTATCTATATCCGAGGCGATTATATCCACGTAACCGCCTCCGATATGTATATCTAAGGCAGTCAGCTAAAAGGAACCGCCTCCTTTATATATATATCCGAGGCGGTCAGATACAAGTAACCGCCTCCTTTATTTATATATCCGAGGCGGTCAGATACAAGTAACCGCCTCCTTTATGTGTACGTATCTGAGGCAGTCAGATCGACGTAACCGCCTCCTTTATGTGTATAAAGGAGGCGGTCAGATCCACGTAACCGCCTCCTTTATTCATAATTGGAGGCGGTCAGATCGATTTAACCGCCTCCGATATGTCCCGTATAAAAACCTCAAACTGCCTTCACCCGTGCGCACTAACTCCTCCCATTCACCAGCGCCCTCGCCTCCGACCCTAGCGCCGCCGCCCCCGTCCAGCGCTGCGTCCTCCGAGCACCGCCGCCTCCGACCCCGAGCAACACGGCCGCCTCCCCGGAGCACCGCGGGCTCCTCCCCCGAGCGGCGGCTTCCCCCGAGCGGCACCATTCCCCCGAGCGGCGCCATTCCCCCGAGCGGCGGCTTCCCCGAGCGGCGGCTTCCCCCGAGCTCCTCCCCGACCACCACCGCCGGCCTCTCCTCCTCCTAGAACCGCAAGGTAACTCCCAATCCATCACCGCCGGCCTCTCCTCCTCCTAGAACCTTTTGAATGCCTAATGACATCCAAATAAACTCATTTTTAATTTTTTCTGTGCTACTAAATAGTTGCTCTTTAGTTTTGTCATGCATTTCCTTATTCGAAAAATAGTCAACACTGTTGATGGTACATTTCTATCAGTTGAAATAGAAAAGTGCACGTTTGTTTGATGAATTGCTACTAATGTTCACAATTCGTATGGTCTTTCAAAGATAGTCTTGTTAAAGAAATCGATATAATATGAAAAAATATCCCCAGAATGGAGGACTGTGACTTAAGTGCATCTTACCTTGAAGTGGTTATTCCACTGATGCTTGTCAAATTGGAATGAATGTTGTTCTTTTCTGTTGGATTCAAATTTGGATGTGAATAGCAGGTATTTGTTTGGGTATGGGAAGGGAGAAACCTTACATGGATTAATTGGATTAAACCATTTCCATTGGTACTCTTGATGGTTATGTGATACTTCATAGCCACAAGCTGTAGAGCTGTGAAGCCTTTATTTGTTCTAGACTGAAGAGGTTGGATGTTAGCTTGTCTAAATTGAACCACAAGGAAACTCAAACACATGAACACATCGGTCCTCTCCTTTATCGTTCTAATGTACATCACACATGATACCTTTGTAAATTTCTAAATTGGTAGACATTGGAATTTTCCTACTTTACTTGGACACTATCTCATCTCACAACCAACTACATCAAGGTCATATGACTCTGGTCGTCATGGTCTAAATTGAGTAGCTGCTTGAGTGACTGTCACTCAATCCGCAACTCAATTTAGACCATGACGACCAGGTTACCTTTGCTTAAGTTGGTACATGTTGAATCCCCGTACTCTTCCAAGTAATTAGTTAGTAGAATCTAGAGATTAGGTAGAACTTCTGATAGAACATATCTATGATAATTGAAGTGTTTCCTCCATGTATATGTTTTCAACTGCAAATTGCGTATGTTTTCATCCTTATTAGAATGGAGACGAACTCCCCATCGCCCTCCCGTACGGTATCACCGTCGGGGTCGCCTAGACCGTCGACATCGTCAGGAAAGGGTTCTCGCAAACCAAGGAAGCTATCGGGACGGCCAAAGGGCAGATGGGTAGTGCAGAGCTTGGATCCGGTGACCGGAGTTCCTGAGCCGAAAGAAACCCGGAAGAAGTGGAGGACGTTATGCGGGGTGGTCGCCCGTTCTAGGGTTAGGATCACCCTCGCCGATTGGGGTGAGCTGACATGGGAGGAGCGGAGATCCCAGTTTGAGGAAGTGAAGGGCTCCTTCAGGTACCCAGAAGAGGTCGAACCTGAATTTTACCGAGCTACCATATTGACGGCTGGGAAGTGCTGGAGGAATTTGAAGCACAGACTGGTGAGAGACTATCTGAAGCAAGAGAAGTCACCTTACCAGGCATACCCAGATGTCTCCGAAGAAGATTGGGTGGAGTTCTGCGCCCTGAAGTCGTCCGAAGAGTTCCAGGCAGATAGCCAGAAGGGGCAAGAGCTAGCCAGGAGGAACAAGCACCCGCATTTTCTCGGCACCTTAGGGTACGTCGGTGCTAAGAAGAAGTGGGCGAAGGAGGATGAGGAAGCGGAGAAGCACGGTCAGCAGTCGGTGTTCTCGGATTTCAGCGACAGCCGAATCCGGGACTGGTGCAGGGTGAGGACGAAGGTGGATCCTCGTGGTCAACGCGTCTGGAGAAACCCTGGAGACGAGGAGGTCTATCAGAGGATGGTGGGGCTTAATGAGCAGGCCTCTCAAGGCTCGTTTGTGCCAAGTCGGGAGAAAGACATACTCTCTGAGGCTATCGGCACCAGAGAGCCGTAAGGACGCACCAGGGGTTTCGGTAATCTCGCGACATGGAGTAAAGCCTTCACCGGGGACACGCAGGAGGCACGTCGGCAGAGGAAGCGAGCAAGAGCCGAGCAGATGAAAGCGGACATATAGTCGTCCCTTGAGGCGCAGTTTGAGGAGAGAATGAGGGCGATGGAGGAGAGGCTTTCAGCACAGTACCTGTAGGACAGGGCGCCAGTCGCAATTAGCCCGGGTGCCCACCGTAGTAGCTGCGCCTTGGGTGCCGAGGATTGTTCTCCCATCGACCAGATTGGGGGTCCGACAAGGTGCAAGATGCAGATACAGTTCGCTACGACGAACTTCTCGATGGACGCAGGTCAGGTCTGGCCATCTGCTCCTGGAACGGTGATACACGGTGTCCCGTTAACACCAGGCTTCGCGCGAGTGCAGGTCGAGTCAATCAACCAGACCTTCGCAAACTGTCCCTTGCCGAACGCGCGAGAATCTGATGAGATGCAGTTGCTAATCGACGCGGTCGGGTCGTTCGTCCAGTGCCCGAAGAAGGACATAGTCCTGGAATCAGCACCGAGCGCACTGTCTGTTCCTCCATGCTCGCCGGATCAAGGGATGCTCAGCTTTTCACCGGTGGTTGCTCGATCTCCGCCGGAGGTTTCGAGGCAGCTCGTCCTTCCTCAGCCACTGCCGAGCCTCCCACATGTCGAGCTTCCACGTTGTTTGTTACCTCCTCAACTCTTGGCACTACCACCAGTGGAGAGCTCACGGCCAAGCCGTGTTCCAACGAAGAGTCAAGGGGCCACATCCAAGCTGAAAGTATACAAAGCCAAGAAATCTTCTTCAAAACAGGCGGCTGATGTGGAGTATCCTTTAGCAGAGGTAGCTCGCCAGCACGTGGCGGGACAACCTATGGTTGACGCTGACGTGAACCTGGGCGTAGCCTGCCGGACGCTTCATGACCATTATCTCGATATGTCGAACAGGCCGTTGCCAGATACAAGAGTCGGCGTCGTAGTCTACTTCACGGAGGAACATTTCAAGCATCGCCAAGGGAATATGTTTCCCGTGGATTTCTCGGACATCTTCAACATGATGCACTTCCGTGAGCTAGACGCCAGTCTCATGAGATGCTTCACGCTGTAAGTCCTTACAACACAGCACCTATTTGTTTTATCACCGCTAAATGCCTGCAATGTAAGTCGTTTCTTCTCTTGTACGCAGATACATGATTGATCTTAGCGAAAGAAGAAAGCTTAAGAACTCTGTGGGGTTCGGCGACCCACATTTGATCTCGGCGCCCAATCCATCGCGTCAGATAAGAGCATGGTGCGGGATTATGTCATGCATTTACTCCATGAGTACTCTGCACGAGATTCCATCCAGGTTGCCTATAACATCGGGTAAGCCACATCCTTTGCAAATTCTCATGGTTCGACGGCTAAACATGTAATAACTTCGTATCGTATAATCAGGGGCCATTGGATCCTCCTCGTGATCGTGCCGAAGTGGAATAAGGTATGGTACCTTGATTCCATGAGGCATAGCATTGACTACCGCAAGCAAGGGTACGTGGACATCATGCGTCTACTCGACGAGTGAGTACCAAAACTTTCTACTTCGTCCATGCCTATTCTGTCTTCTTCACAAAGGAAACGATAGTTCGATGCTAATTGTTTTGAATCACCTAGAGCATTTGACATGTACGTCAAACATGGAGGGAGGCACAAGGAGGTCAAGAAAGGAGTGGTCGTCGAGTTACGTCATGACTCAAAGTTTAAGGTATTCCGTAATGTCCTTGACTCCTCGAACTAATGCCATCATACTTTTGCCCTCTATACCTAATCGATATTCCTTTTGTAGTGCCGGTAGCAACCCGAAGGGACCGACTCCTGTGGGTATTACGTGTGTTTCCACATGCTAGCCCTTTGCAGCAACCCAAATTACGGAGATCTAGCAGTACGAAACCATCGCCACTAACTAATGTCTAGTGTTTAATCATGCTATTCGCCCTGAGTGTAAGCCTCATGTTTTCAGGGAGCGGCGCAAACCATGGGAATCAAACAGTTGGAAGATATGGACATGTCCCAGATTCAGTCGCACATCGCTAGCTTCCTAAACAATGAGGTCATTAGTCCCCAAGGACGCTTCGGTTCCTCGGAGGCATGCTAGAAGCTTAGGATTGCAACTAGTTAGATCATTACTTAGGTTTCTAGTTAGGTCATTACGTACTTCATTGGTTGCGGAGTTGCTACTTCATTGGTTGCAAAGTTGTAGACTTTGTAGTTATCTTTTGAACTTGTGGTTTCAAATGACAAGTGCACTTGATGTTTGTAAATGTCGTTTACTTTTTCTCTCGGTGCTAACGTATATATGGGTGTCAAATAATTCTATCTTTTTCTTATGAATGTCACTATTTAACAAATGAGACTTTTTTATCAACAGCTATCGTGTACGGAGGCTGCGGCGAGTGGTTCTATTCATGTGAAGATGTTTACTTTTTTGAATTTGATCAATGTCATGGATGTGAATTGAGTATATGTCACAAATGAACAAGTTTTGTAATATTACTTATATGTGTATGTATGTGATTGTCTGAAGTTTATGTCTTGTGGTTGATGCGAGAATGAATGATTGAATAGTGTGCTATATAAATCTGTTGTGGACGTGCTGTGCTATAGAAAATTCATATGAACTGTTTGCTTTTTCAGGGAGGCTAGTAAATCAGGGTAAATAATGCCTGTTTAAAACCATATCCGAGGCGGTTGCAACTTAACAACCGCCTCGGATATCTCTAATGGAGGCGGTTAAGCTATCTTCACTGCCTCGGATAAGAGAGTTATCCAAGGCGGTTACGTTATTTTGACTGCCTCGGATAACAACTTATCCGAGGCGATTAAATTATTCTGACCGCCTCGGATAACTCCTTATCTAAGGCGGTTAAATTATTATGACTGCCTCGGATAAGGAGATATCCGAGGCGGTTAATAAAATGTAACTGCCTCTGATTACTACTATCCGTGGCGTTTGCTGCGTTTCAACCGCCTCGGATAAGTCTAATCCGAGGCGGATGCATAACCGCCTCCGATGCATTGCCCCCATATCCGCAACCACTCCGACGAGGCGGTTGCTATAACCGCCTCGGATGTGCTATTTCAACCGCCTCGGATATGGATTTCTGTACTAGTGTTATATCTCATTCCTCTTAGAGTTTGACTTGAGATATGCGAGTTGTTATTGTGATCTTCCATATACCATGTCGGAATGCCTTGAAGTATATAGAATGGTTGTAAAGGAGTAAGGCTTTCTCTCTCGCTTCATTTTGTTTGGTAGTTTAGTTGAGTGACCCACTAGCTGAGATGTTGTGCCGGCTCGGTAGGTTGTGGACAATCGTACTGAGCTTTCGAGCGACCCACTAGCCATAGGGTTAGGTTAGGGTGAAAATATAGTTGTCGGGCTCCTCCAATTCTACTTTACCTAATTAACTTGAGAGCAGCACTATTTCTTTACTGGACTTTGAATTTGCTCTCAATCTGTCTTTGTGATGAGTATGTCTTTGCCCAGCTTGGCCAAGAGTGAACGCATACGACATGTGGTAATCATATGATTTGTTAGTCCGGTGTCGTACTATCCAATAATTATGGATACATACGTTTGTATATGTATGGTATGTTGGACAGCGCCTCGAGTATTCAGACTCCACATCACGTTGGAGCTATTTGTGAATTTGGGGCCCTGACATGCTACTTCTCAAATTGCTTGCATTTGCAGTAAATAGATGAAAGGACCACAGGTGCCGACTAGAGAGGGGTGAATAGGAGGCTAACTAAAATTACACTATTTCCTCAGATTATAAATTTAAGACTCAACAGGTTGCAAAGTTTATATGACTGTGTGACAGGTTAACAGCTCAGGCAATATATGTTATGTAAATTAATATGCAGCTATCACACAGGCGTTTAACACAGGTGAGCTAACTACCTTAAGCAAATATGTAAGACAGATAACTGTGAAACAGGTAGTTGGCACAGGTATAAGATAAGAGATGCTACAACTGAGACACAGCTAAACTAACACAGGCATAAAGTGATATATCACAGCTAACCAATGTACAACAAGAAACACACAAGCATACAGTCTGATGAGTAGATAATAGCAGTGTAAAGAATGCTCAGAGAGACATGGGGATTTTTCACCGAAGTTTCCTACTCTTTTCAGAGAGGTACGTCTCCGTTGGAGAGGCTACTTCGTAGAGATCACCAGCACTGAATCATGCTTGTTCTCCTAGTACCTAAGTGATCAGGCCTCTTGCTTTACTTGTGGAAGTCCTTTCGCCTTGCAGCAGGTAGACTTGGGATCACCTTCACAAACTTCTAGTTCAACCCACACAAGCTTGGGAAGATACCAGCAACTCCTCCACCCATCTAGGAGTTAACACTCCAAGAGTAACAGAATCGGCAGCAACAACTTTTGGAGGAACCAGTGCTCTTTGCTCAAAGCTCTAACTCTCTTGAACTAACTCTTAGGAAGTTTGGCTTTTGTTCAAGAGGTGAGAGGCTTGCAACGGTCGAAAGTGATTCACTGGATTGAGCAAGGGTTGAGGTCGAAGACCTCCCCTGGTTCCCTATTTATAGGGTTCACAGGTACCCGACCGTTACACTCATGCCACGTAGGATGAAGTGGATCATCGGTGACAGACACCGGTGACACAGCTAATCACAACGCACAATGGTAATCGGCTCAGGCAGACCGACACCTGTGTCACCTAGGTTGACATAGGTGAACCCTTAACTAACGTAGTCTAACTACTCAGCCCGGTCTTGGCACATTACATGCTCTCAGCACACAACTAACTCTGATCCCTAATAAGGAGAGAACCTCAACAATCTTCTGACTCGGCAAACAAACTATTGTAGTGCAGGTCCCTTAGCATTTACAAGCTCTCCCCTGGTATAGAGATGTACCTGTGTCATAGAGCGGTAGATCACCTGTGACACAGCTGTGTCACACAGATGACTTTGGCTCTAGGGTTTTAGACAGCTAGCACTGCAAAGTGCTAGCACAAGCCAGATTCACATTAGACTAAAACTGTTGTTACAGGGCCACTGACCTCAAAGCATCAGTGCCACTGTCCAACACTCTGAGCATTGAGCATAAGGAACTTTCCCAAGGATCATTGCTACTTCATCCCTCTTGATAGTATGGGTGTTTCCTAAGGACTCAAGAAAACTAGCAAGCCTAGGCTTTACCTTTCACCAACTACAGTCACGGCCCTTGACGCATCAAGCCACCATCACCTTGCTTGCAACTCCTTGCATAGCACCGGCTTCTTCATAGCCGTGGCACAGCTGCCTAGCGCAGCTATCTCCTTGTCCTGGAAACTACCTTTGTACTTTTGGGTGGTCATCCTTTCCTGGATGACTTTTCTTCCTGGAACCTATTTATCCTACTTACACTTACTGTAAACATTAGATTCCAGTTTGAGTTGCCATTAACCATCAAAACCAATTTGGGGGCTTAGATGCTCTTTCAATCTCCCCCTTTTTGGTGGTTAGTGGCAATCCATTCAGCAATATCAACTAAAGATGTGAATGAGTAGTACGTGTGCAGGTTGTTAGAATATACTCCCCTGAAGCAGTGCACAAAAGATTTGCTTTTAAATGCAAGTGCACAGATTTGAAATTTTAGGTATGAGTAGTATTTTCTTACAACTTGCACTTCATCAGTTCAGAGGACTAGATGGAACATGAGAGATTGACTTAACTGAACTGATGATGATGCCGTGAGAACGCCCTTTGGGCCGGGCATCTTCATGCATTGATAAGCATAGTGCATTGCTGCCATGAATTTGGCCAAAGTTGGGCGTCCTAAGATAGCATTGTATACCATCTCGAAATTGACTACGTTGAACATGATTCTCTCTGTTCGGAAGTTCTCAGGCGTTCCAAAGGTCACCGAGAGCGTGACCTGCCGAACCGGCGTGGCCGACGAGCCTGGCACGACACTGTGAAATGCCTGTGTCACCGTCTGGATCGATGACTGTGGCACTTGCATTGCGTCGAGGGCTTTGGTGAATAGGATATTGAGGGAACTTCCTCCATCTATCAGCACCCGAGCCACTCGGCAGTTATTGATCATTGGTTCGACCACGATCGGATATCGTCCTGGTCGAGCATAGTTTTCGGGGCAGTCAGTTTGGTCGAATTTGATCTCGACCTCCGACCACTTAACGACTCGAGGAACCTGCGGTATGTTCGCAAGGACTTCTCGGGCGATCGCCTTGTATTGCCTTTTCGATTCATAGGAGGATGAGCCCCTGAATATGTGCTCGATCGCTCTGATGTGCCCCTGGAAAGGCTCAGGGGAGGAGTCATCATCGTCGGGAGTCGTGTCCCTGCTATTGTTCATGACCTACGGGTTCTCTCCGCGGAGCTTCTCTTTCTCCTCCTTAAGGTACTGTTTGAAGATGCGACATTGGTGCAGATCATGCGAGTCGGTCTAGTGGAAATCGCATCAGAGCTTGGACGGCTTGTTGGAGCAATTCGTTTGCTTGTCCTTGGGGCGTGGTCGCTAGGTACGCTTCTCGGGGAGGTGGGCGAAGACTTCCTCGTTTTTAACTCTTTTCTCTCTATTCCCTCCGGATGACTTCTTCTTGCGTTTCAACTTCTTAGAGTTGTCTCTGGTCCGGAGGGGAGAGCTAGCCGACCTGCCCTGCTGCTGTTTGATGTAGTGCAAGGTTCCTCTGCACAAGCAGCTTTTTCGGCTAAGTCCATAAGCTGAACCATGGTCTTAGGAGGATGCATGACCAAGTCGTGCGTGCACATCTCGTTTCGACTGCCCCGAGTAAAAGCGCGGATGACGTCCGAGTCGGTGATCTCAGGTATAGTGTTGCAGACAGCACTAAACCTTTTGGTAAATTCACGGAGCGTCTCATCTGACCTCTAGACGACTAGAAACAGGTCGTCCACTCGGCTAGGGCGGGGATAGGTACCTTGGAAGTTGCTGAGAAGCATGTCGCAGAGTTGTCCCCAGGAGCGGGTCGTTCCCGGGGGCAGATTCGTCAACCATGTCCTGGCGGCCCCTCTGAGGGCTGTCGGGAGGTAGTTGGCCATTACCTTCTCGTTTCTACTTGCGGCCTCAATAGTCATAGTGTAGATGGCTAGGAATTCTGAAGGGTTTGTGGAGCTATCGGTGTTACGGGGCCCAGGATCCCCTAAACCGCTGGCAGAGGCCCAACTTGACGCCACGTCGCTAAGGACGTGGGAGTTAAGAGGAGATGCTCGGGGGCTCACCCCGAGCACTGTTCCCATTAGGCCGATCAAGGGGTGCCCCGAGTCGTCCCTTAAGGGTGCTTCCCGAGCACCCAAGGCGACTCGGCCCCCGCTCGAGACAAGCCGAGAAGAGGTGCTCGGGAAATCACCCCGAGCACCGGACCCATTCAGCTTATTGAGTGGGATTCTGAGTTGTCCCTTGGGGGTGCTTCCCGAGCACCCAGGGTGACTTGGCCCCCGAGGTGATTTGGCTCCCGCTCGGGGCACCGAGTGCCTCGCCCGGATGATGGAGCGGCCTAGGGAGCGTGCTCGGGGGCCTCCGATCCCAGGAGCCCCGAGCATGTCTTGTGGCCCCCTCCTCAGTCCGCATGGCCCAACAGGCGCATTTAATGTGCGTGTCGGATGCATTAAATGCCCGTCTACTCCAAGTCCTTGCAGACCAGAGGCGGTGTCCTGACCGGTTCCCATCCCCCAAGTGATAAGCCCTGTCAGCTATCAGCCTTGGAGGGGATGGAGAGGTCTGACACCTTTTTGACTTTGAGGGCACGCCGTCGTGCGCCCATACGCATGCCCTCTGCACCTGGTCCGTGGGACCTGGGTAGTTGCAGCATAGCCCGTGTCAGGAGACGTCCCAGGAAGTCTTCATCTCCTGACACCACCACATCATGATGACCCGATTTCCAACCGCGGCATGACAGGTGCTTTCCCACTACAGCGAATCTCAACCACCGGCGGGGCATGCCCACGCCCCATTCGTCAGCAACAAGCACTTTTGTAAGATATTTACCTTTCGGCTATTGTGGTGACCCCTGGATATATAAGGGGAGAACCGTGGCCATGCAAAAGGATGGACCATTAGACAACATAACCCTAATCATCCGAACCCTAGAGGAAGAAGAACAGGAGCACCTGTGCTACTAGTTCATGGTAATCTCTCCACATATTCTCAAATACACAAAAAGCAGGACGTAGGGTTTTACACCTAGAAGGTGGCCTGAACTTGGGTAAATCATCGCGTGTTTTCTTGTCTCACATCCTGCCAAGCTCTAGCTCTGGCATAGTTCCGTAGATCTGCGCCTCCCCGGCCAAATCCCAAAGGGGGTCCATCCGAACCACCGATACCGTCGTTTGTACGTCGACATCTGGCGCGCCAGGTAGGGGAGGCCAAGTTCTCGAAACTACGCCGCTCATGGTAGGCCAGCAGTCATCTTCCTAGCATGGGGGATGACTGCAGCCATCCACTTCAACACGTTCGGCGTCCTCTCGAGAGCAGGGGCGTCACGCCGAGCCCAGCGGCACCGCAGCGGCAGCCGCTGCGTTGTCACTGTTGCGGCACCCAGTGGGCGAAGGCGGATCGCATGCCGATGCAGCCTTCGTCGAGCTCCCCTAGCCGGTTCGGCGCCGGCTGGATTTCGACGAGCCGGGCGAAGCAGGTGCGCTGCATGCTGCGCAGCTTCTCCTCCAGGACCCTCCTGTCCAGGTGGAAGGCATATCTCCTGTGGGCCCTTGGCTCCAGGAGGTAGCCAACCTGGTCGACACCGCTCGCCGTCAGGCGGCGGCCAGGAGTTCCCATACCTCTTCGAGGCATGGCGACCCCCAAGATGGCCCCTCAGTAGCGCCTCCGTCATTACCGTCACGTCCTCGACGTGGCAAAGCGACGGAGCCCCACGGTGGGTCCCACCATTCGGTCGCCTCTCCTATTCTAGGGGGCGGCCCAGACCTTCGCCACCGCATCAACCAGCGGAGAGAAGGTCAAGATGCGCGCGTCATCATCGAGCGCCAGCGGGAGAAGCGACGTGAGGCAGGGGCTGTCGAGGGCCAGTCATCCTCCGGCCCCGCTGCCAGTCGCACGTGTTCTCCGGTGCATGTTCGCGTGCCACCGGTCGGGAGGGTCGGCACCCCGCTTTATGGAGCGGGATGTCAGGCTTTTAGTCCTGACCTTCGCCGCGTCAGCTGGCCAGAGAAATTCCGGCCTGACCTGCCGCAGAAATACGATGGCTCCTTCCACCCGGAAGAGTTCCTCCAAATCTTCACCACCGCTGTACAAGCGGCTGGAGACGCGACGAAGGTCAGGACTAAAAGCCTGACATCCCGCTGGGGCCGAAAAGGTGATGGCCAACTGGTTCCCCATGGGCCTAAAGGGCTCTGCCCGTTCATGGCTCATGAACCTTCCCCCAAGCTCGATCCGCTCGTGGGAGGACCTTTGCCACCAGTTCGTGGCCAACTTCCAGGGCACTTTCGAGCGCCACGGCATGGAGAGCGATCTCCACGCCATCAAGCAGCAACAAGCCCCCCTTTGGTGGTCTCCCCGACAGTGTGCAACATCAAGGTAACCCGCATGCTAATCGATGGGGGCGCAGGCCTTAGTCTCCTATCCCTCGAGGTTTTCAAGAAGATGCAGGTGCCACCCGGGCAGCTGAGGCCAACGATGCCGATTCATGGCGTCACCCCAGGCCTCACCATGCCCCTGGGGCAGGTGTCCCTGATGGTCACATTCGGGACCAGGGACAACTTCCGAATGGAGAGCGTCGTCTTCGACGTCGCCGAGTTCGACCTCCCGTACAATGGCATCCTCCGCTGCCCGGCCCTCGCCAAGTTCATGGTAGCGTCCCACTACGCCTACCTCACCATCAAGATGCCCGGGCCCAATGGCACGATCATGGTGCCGGCCAACCTCCAGGGCTCCATCCTCTGCACCGAGCAGCTGTTTTCGGCCGCCTTCGCCACGGCCAAAGATGTCGGTGAGCGCCCCCGAGTCCTTGGGTCCGCCTCCAACCAAGCTCAAGATCACCGCAGACGACTCCATCCCCATCAAGGAGGTGGTCCTGGGTGAAGACGCATCCAGGACCGTCAAGATCGGCGGCCGCCTGGCCACCAAATAGGAAAGCACGCTCATCGCCTTCCTCCGGGCGAATGCCGACGTGTTTGCTTGGCAACTGTCAGATATGCCCGGGGTCCCTAGGGAGGTGATCGAGCACCGCCTCGCCGTGCGTCCCAACGCGCGACCCGTTCGGTAGAAGGTGCGCCATCAAGCACCAGAACGTCAGGAGTTCATCCGGGCGGAGGTCGGCAAGCTCCTTGCCATCGGCTTCATCCGTGAAGTAATCCACCCAGATTGGCTCGCCAACCCCGTCATCGTGCCAAAGGCCAACGCCAAGCTGAGGATGTGCGTGGAGTACACCGACCTCAACAAGGCATGTCCAAAAGATCCTTTCCCTTTACCTCGCATTGATCAAATAGTCGAGTCCACTATGGGATGTGACATTTTGTGCTTTCTAGACGCATACTCTGGCTATCACCAGATTAGTATGTCAGTAAAGGATGTGGAAAAAACTTCATTTACAACCCCTGTGGGGACTTATTGTTATGTTCGCATGCCTTTTGGGTTGAAAAATGCTGGGACCGACGTACCAGCATGCCACGCGCATTACTCTGCAATCTCAGATAGGTCACAACATCGAGGCCTACATCGACGATCTCATCGTGAAGACGAGAGATCAAGCAACGCTCCTCGAGGATCTGGCAGAGACTTTCGACAGTCTCCACAGTACTCGCATGAAGCTAAACCCCGAGAAATGTGTCTTCGGGGTTCCCTCGGGCAAGCTCCTCGGTTTCCTGGTCTCGAACCGGGGAATAGAGGCCAACTCCAAGAAGATCCGGGCCATCGACCAGATGCGCCCGCCGGCTCGTCTCAAGGACGTGCAGCACCTAACAGGCTGCATGGCGGCCTTGGGACGGTTCATCTCCAAGCTCGGGGAGCAGGGGCCTCCCCCTGTTCAAGCTCCTCAAGAAGTCGGGCCGCTTCGAGTGGACTCCGGAAGCCGAGCAGGCCCTCGGGATCTCAAGAAGTACCTCACCTCGCCTCCGATCTTGGTGGCACCGAGACCCGAGGAGCCTCTGCTCCTCTACATCTCGGCTACTCCCCGAGTGGTGAGTGTGGTCCTCGTGGTCGAGCGAGAGGTCGGATCCGAGCTCCCGACGACTCCCGCGAGGACGGAAGCTTTCGGGTCCGAGCTCCCGATAAGCAACGAATCCAAGGAGAAACCCGGGTCCCAGCTCCCGAGCGACCCCTCAGCAGTCGGGAGCACTCGGGTCCGAGCTCCTGGGCGACCCCAAGCAGTCAGGATTACTCGAGGGCAAGGCTCCCGACCGACGACGTGTCCAAGGCAAAGCCCGGGTCCAAGCTCCCGGGCAGCCCCGAGCAGTCAGGAGTGCTCGGGGTCGAGTTCGGGTCCGAGCTCCCGGGCGAACCCGAGCAGACAGGAGTGCTCGGGAACAACCTTGACTCCCCAGGTCCCACCCTCGGGGAGGTCCCAAGCAAGGGCCGCATCCAGCAATGTCCCGTATACTTCATCAGTGAAGTATTACGCGACGCCAAGACGCGCTACCCTCAAGCCCAGAAGATGCTCTACGCAATCCTCGTTGCGTCGAGAAAGCTACGCCACTACTTCCAAGCGCACGAGGTTTTGGTGGTTACTGCCTACCCCCTCGAGCGCATCCTCCACAATCGAGAAGCCACTGGCCGCGTGGTCGAGTAGGCGATTGAACTCGCCGAGTTCAATCTCCGCTTCGTCAGCAACCGGGCGATCAAAAGCAGAGCTCTGGCCGACTTCGTGGCCGAGTGGACGCCGGTGCCTGAAGACGAAGGGGAAGAATTGTCCGTGAATCCGGGAAGTGAAGGAGCCGGACACTGGACGATGCACTTTGACGGATCCCTCACGCTCAAGGGCGCGGGGGCTGGAGTAGTTCTCACCTCCCCGACAGGTGAAGTACTCCAGTACGTCGTGCAGCTCCACTTCCGCACCACCAACAACATGGCCGAGTACGAGGGACTTCTCGCGGGGCTCCATGCCGCCGCGTCCCTCGGAATCCGCCGTCTGCTTGTCAAAGGCGACTCTCAGCTGGTCGTCAATCAGGTGTCCAAGGAGTACCAATGCTCCGACCCACAAATGGCGGCGTACCTGAAATGAAGTCAGGAAGTTGGAGCGGCGTTTCGACGGGTTGGAACTCCCAACACGTCCCGCGCCGCTACAACGAGCCCGCCGACTACTTATCGCGACTGGCGTCCTCTCGGGAACCGGTCCCGGCTAGGGACCTTTGAAGAAAGGCTCTCCCAGCCGTCCGTCGAGGCCGCCGACCAAGACGAAGGGGGGAACCTCGCACCTAGGCGAGGCTACCCAGGCAGCGCCTTCAGTGGGAAATCCCGTCAGGTTGCTGCCGCCCGGCGGGCACCCCGTGCTCGCCACCTGTTCTCAGGAGCCTTCCTGGATCTCCGAGATCCAGGGATACCTAAAGAAAAGATCCTTCCCGAAAGATGATGCCGCAGCAGAAAGGATTGCACGCCAAGCTAAGCGCTACGCCTTGGTAGATGGGGATCTCTACCGGCGTGGCACCAACGGCGTCTTTCTGAAGTGCATTTCCCGGGAAGAAGGCCGCGACTTGCTCGCGGATATCCACGAGGGCGAGTGTGGTAGCCATGCATCATCCCGCACGCTGGTCGGGAAGGCCTTTTCGGCAAGGCTTCTACTGGCCAACAGCCCTCCAGGATGCCGTCGAGCTGGTTCGGCGCTGCGAAGTGTGTCAATACCATGCAAAGCAGTCACATCAACCGGCTCAGGCCCTCCAAACCATCCCCCTGTCATGGCCCTTCGCGGTCTGGGGACTGGATATTATAGGACCATTCCCCCGAGCAGTCGGGGGCTACGAGTACCTCTATGTCGCCATCGACAAGTTCACCAAGTGGACAGAAGCAGAGCCGGTCGTCAAGATCACCAAGCACACCGTGATCAAGTTCATTCGAGGCATCGTGAGCCGCTTCGGAGTGCCCAATCGGATCATCACCGACAACGGCACGCAGTTCACCAGTGACGCATTCCTGGAGTACTGCGAAGACATCGGAGTCAAAATCTGCTTCGCATCGGTCGCTCACCCTCGTGCCAATGGCCAAGTTGAGCGCGCCAATGCTCAAGTCCTCAAAGGGCTCAAGACTCGAACCTTCGATCGGCTCAAGAAGTGCGGTGCTGGTTGGATTGACGAGCTCCCTGCCGTCCTCTGGTCAATCCGGACGTCTCCCAGCAGGGCAACTGGAGAGACGCCTTTCTTCCTCGTATACGGGGCAGAGGCAGTTCTCCCCTCCGAGGTCACCTTCGGCTCGCCTCGGGTTGGAGCCTACTCAGAAGGCGACCAGGAGCAGATAAGGCTCGACGACGTCAACTACCTCGAAAGAACACCAGTGCAGAGCTGCTCTCCGTGCCGCAAGATATCAGCAGAGCCTGAGGCGCTATCATCAGCGCCACGTTCGGGCCCGGTCGCTGGAGGTCGGGGATCTAGTACTTCGCCGCATCCATGTAGCGACCAAACTTAAGACACAAGATTGGTAAGGATCGCCGTGAAATAATTTGGAGTTCTTCTCGACACACGCATGCATTTAGAGCATTAAGATATGAGTCTAATTAAAAACCCTACCGTGTGATCTGAAAACAATATTAAGTGAAACCCTAAATCTAGCTTCGTTTAAAATTTTACATTACCAATTCATTATAAGCGCTCAATATCTCAGAGGGCTACCATCAACAGAATTAAATCTCTGGAGCACACTTGACTACCTAATTAAAGGACTTGTTCAAGGCCTTTCCTTTGAAACAAAAGTGAATAAGTCAACCGAATGAATCTTCCATTCTCCAATTTTTGGCAAAATTTCAAACTGATAACTGTATTCAGCTTCGTTTTAAACCAAACTCTGAAATAGAAAAACAAAATAAACCAAAGAAGAACAACCTCCCCTTTTTCTTTTCTAGCCATAGGACCCACCTGGCAGAGTTCCTTTTCTTCCTTCCTTTTTCCACTCGCCGGCAGCTCCTTTTCTCCACTTGGCAAACAACTCCCCACCGCAGCCTTCTTTCCTTCTCCACGCAGCACAGCAGCAGGCATTCCCCATCGTCCTTCTCCTCTATTCCCCAAAGCCTCCTTCTTCCCCAACTCATCCCCCACCATGCCCTCTTCTCCTCTCCAAGGCCCCATCCAAAACCAAGAAATCAAGCCATGCATGTCATGCCACTAAACTCACCACCTCCTGAGCATTCGATCCATCCAAGAATCATCCACATGCATGGGCTTCTCGGTGTTCTCAGGAGCAGGCTCCACACCCTCCTCAGCTTGTGTCACCTCTGCCACTTCTCCCCGCATGCCGCCGGTCACTCCCAGCTCCCCGCCGGCCTCCCTTGGAGCTCCCCGCCTTCCAGCCGCCGGCGAGCCGTCCCCCTGCTCGCCCTCTGCTCCGCGGCTCTAGCCAAGCTCTGCCCGCGGCGCTCCTCCCCGGTGAGCCACCCGAGCATGCCCCGCTGCTCCGCCTCTCTAGGTCTCACCGTGGCTTGCCCCGGCTGCCCCATGGCCGCGCTGCTCATCCTCCTCTCCGAGCCCCTGTGCGCCGCCGCCCCGGGCTCTGCTCCATGCCGCACCTCCGGCTCCCTGGCCCGCCACCTCTGCTAGCAGCGCCGCCGGCCTCTCATCCCCCCCATCTACGCCACTCCGCTCGTCCTCCCCCATGCCGCGCCCCCGCCTCCCCTCTTCGGCTACCTCAGGCCCCCACTCCACGCCGCTCTTCCCCATCCCAGCGCGCCGCCCCCATCGGCTTCTTCCCGCGCCGGCGTCGGACCACGCCGCCACCTCATGCCCGTGCTCCGCCTCATCACCAACTCGAAGCGCCATTACCCCCGGCGTGAGCCCGAGCTCTCCGGTGGCTGGTCGGCGACCCCCCTCATCCATCCTCCCGTGAAGCTACCCCAAGTTCGAGCTACTAGCTCGAGTTCGTCGCCGCCGGGGGTGAGCAGCCGCTCCACCCCATTTTCTTGTTATTTCCTGTGATGCATTCAGTTAAGACATGTTTAACAGCTGCAATTAATGAACTGGCAACCGGCTAATGATTCTCAAACAGCTAATCGGTCATTACCTTAACAACTACTGTGGAATAATGACACTGATCCAAATATAATTACTCTAAGGATGGATTAAGGAGTAGCTAACCATGAGCAGCTGGATTGAGAGCCGATGGATCCGGTTAAGACAATTTTGAAACTACAATTAATGTACTCATCCTATGATTCCCTGTATTCCGTTGTTGAAAATTTTAATGGAAAAGGCTAATCATCTTGGCATCTCCTCAACAGCTAGGACTAAGTTGTTAGGAGCACTAATTTTCTAGTAGATGTTGTGTCTAATCCAGCCACATCTTATCCCATCTGCTAATCCCATCCAGATGTTTAAACAATCTGATGTCCTAGCTGATATCTGTACGTCATGATCCCTGCTCAGACCTCTAGAAAGCTAACTAAATGCACTAATTATTGAACCCCTAATCCATCTCCCAGGAATTTGACTAAAACAAAATGGTTAAGTATACTAACGCTAGGTAGTAGTCCTGATAAGTAGAAATCAAGCCAATACTCTAATGACTCAATTGGTTAATAAAGGAAATTATCCTAGTTACGCTCCATTAACATAGACTAACGATCCTAATAGCCATGAGTTGTAGTCCTACCTATTAGACCATTCTTAAAATGCCGATAGTTAGGAGTTAACCTAGTCTGGTTGTAGTATGCTGAGTCCATTTAGTGGCAATTAAGCTTGACCAATACAAGTGAGCTACTTAACACTAATATAATTAGTCATGGGTTAGCATAATTAGTATACTATTATAATTGGCTCCCCCACTACGACAGATTGAATCCACATTGCAATACTAAGGAAAATAAATAAGGAAAAGAAAAAGGTATCTCAACTTGACTCTACAAGTCATTCTCAGTAGGAATGTTTTTAAATTCATACAAAGATAATCAATCTGATATTCTTTACTGAGAAGAAGACAAGAAATGCTCAAATTTGATTAAACTTCAATAATCTATAGAAACTTCATATGACCTCCAACTAAAATGATTCCCTTTTTCTAAATTTCCCTTTTTAAATTACAGAACGTCATACTACCACTGTTATTCATTGTGTTATAGCTAAAAACATTGAAAATGATCAATTTTCTTGTCTATGCTCAATGTTGGAATATAGGTGATAGAGAATCTAGCTTAACAGTTAAAATAACCATGTTAGTATCATAATTCACCTAAAATCAGCATGCAAACATATCATCAACGCATCATGCCCCTCTTGCAGTTATTCATTGTTCTTCCCCTTCATTTTTCCAGTTTGGGTGTTTTGGCGTTCTACCGATTGTTCGGCACTCCAATGAACTCTACTTCAAGGCAAGCTCCATTGCTTGTTGATTAATCAATACATTGAGTGTTAATCTCTGTTTGAATTGATTAATTATGTTGACTTGGTGCTTGTGTGAATGTTTGCTCGATCGGTGCTAGATACCGCACTAGTATGTGTAGGTCTTATTGTTATGCAACAGCTATGGCTGAGAATTTAACTGAATGCCCTATCAACTTGGAATTATTAAAAGTGAGATGTGAGAGCCGAAGGGGGTAGGTGCACGATGGATACGATGGGTATATTTGATGTCATGAATGCGACCCAGGTGTAAGGAAAGTTTGTCGCTATACCCCTCTGAGGTGACTCCATCGTAGCACTCCTCTTGTCACGCAGTGGACGTCAGCGGAAGTCACCGCTATGGGTATATCTGATGGCAATTCTCGGTCACTTGGAGCCTTGCAACCTCCGAGTGAGGAGCACTCGTTATATCCATGGTAGTTGTACAGCCGGGTGACGGACCGAGAGATTGATTGGAATGAAAATGTGATAGATTGAGAACCCTCATGGTCGTTGCCGGAATCACCGCTATGGGTCATCTGATGGCAAGTCTCGGTCACTTGGAGCCTTGCAACCTCCGAGTGAGGAGCACTCGATATTCCCATGGTAGTTGGATTTGCCGGGACGGTCCAAGGGGGTTGATTGAATTAAATGGGCGTGGGCTGCCCTCAAATGAACTGGAATGATGATATTAATTTTGCTAGGTTCATACCTTGATTGATGTGAAATCTGGTCTGAAGGTTAAATTTCATATAATCTATTATGTATGTCTGATTATTATCTCTTTGTTATTGCTACAATCTGAACCTTAATTGTGTAGCTTATGTTCATCCTACCTTTTGTATGCAACTTAAGCTTGATGTAAATTGTGAACCATCACCACTTGTCAACCAGGATTAATACCATGTTTAATTAGTTGATAAGCAATGTCTTGCGAGTACGGTGGTTGTACTCACCTAGGTTTATCCTAGGCAGGTTCATGGAGCATTCGGTGTTGACGTTCGCTGCTTCGGTTTACCACTTTCGGCTTCGACTTCCTTGACATTGTTGTGTGGACTGTTTGAGGTGGTTCCCCACCATCTCGGGTATTTTACTTTGTGTTTCCGCTGCTGCCCTTGTGGCTCTTTTGATGTTTATCGACCTTCGGGTCAAGTTGTTTGTAAGATAAGTACTGCCCCGAGTATGGGACGTGCTACAATTATCTAGTAATCTTTTTCTTTAGTGCTTTGCTGTGATATACAAGTTGTTATCGGGGCTGCCCATATGCAATGCGTGTATGATATGAAGTATATGGGTATGCCGTAAAGGGTTTAAAGCTGTTCTCCTTTGTACTACGTCGAGCCGGTATCGGCTGACCGACCCGTTGGCTGAGATGCAGGGCCGGCCAGGCAGGGTGTGGGTGCATTCTATCGGGCTCTTGAGCGACCCACTAGCCCTTGAGCTAGGTTAAGGTGTGGGTAGAATCACCGGGCTCCTCCGACCTTGCTTTGCGTGGTAGAATTCGGGAACGACTCTAAACCATCACCGGATCAGGGAATTGTATGTGGTTCTAGGAAGTTTAGTCGCTTCCGGCCGGCTTGCGTTGGTCAGGTGTCGGATTACTCCACCTCGGTGACTACGACGCAGGTACCGTGCCACCAGGTCGACTGGTCCCTCGGCCCTTGGCGACCATTCGTTCCCCTAATCATATGTAATTCCCAGGTCCGTGACTGTAATACCCAATTATAACGAAATAGGATTTGCTTTGCATGCATGCATACATG